>BQKN01056252.1:9882-25018 GCA_022839385.1 Asparagus kiusianus
TGGGGAATTTTATCCCGAATCCTAAGTAGGGATAAGTCATCGCCTAATACGCGGTGCGGGGTACCTTTTCCCTATAAGAAATGGTGAAGCCTATGTATTCAAAATCATAGCACTAAGTCTAAGAGAAATGATTTTTCTTAGCACAACGTCACATGTGAGACGGGATTTAATAATTCACATGCTAGCCCGACTCAAACGGTAATCGGTAAAGGCATATCAAACCCGTTGATGGCTGGGGGTTTGCCAAAAATCCCGTAAATCTTATCATTCACAATGAACACAGAAAGATCACGAAAGAAGCAAATGCGGAAGCTCAATTAATAGATCAAGTCAAAAGCATACAATAAAAAGATTATTAACCCGAAGGCAGTTGGCGGCTGAGAACATGAGACTTTAAACTAGAAAGTCTATCTGCATAACTCTGCTCAAGTTCTGCTTGCAGACCAGCTCGAACAGACTCTTCAGAACTGCTCAAGATCTTCACGGCTTCACTCTTCAGCTTCATCACTCTCTCCTGTGCGGATCCTAGCTTCTCGATTGCCTGTTCACGAGAACGCTCTAATCCAGCCAGGTCATCTGCAATAATAATAACGGACTCCTCGGCATGCTTCAAGGCCTCTTTCAACCTAGCACTTCTTCGCGACTCGAGTCCAGAGAGCTGAGTAACTCAGCTCTAGCTGCATCCTTCCTCGCCACGGTAGCCATTAGCTGCGCAATGGAACTCTCATGTGACTGAAGCTCACATCCGATAGAAGATCTCAGGTCGCGCCACTGTGCCAGCCTATGCTCCAGATGAGAGGATACATAGGAAGAAGCCCTGTTAGCCTCCAATTCCTCCAACTCTCGGATCTCCGACTCCATAACAGTAAAATCGGCAGTTAAGGAGTCGGCCAACTCTGGATACCCTTCTTCTCTGATCATCATCATGTAGCGAGAGAAGGAACGCCTGAACTGATCGAAACGATATCCTCGATGAAGAAGTTTATCGATCATGCCGTTAAAAAAGATGGTAAAAAGGGCGAGGTCGGTACAAAAAATGTCTCTGTCAGGATCGGTATCGGCCAAGAGGGTGTGGACACGCTCATATAGAGATGATCGAGATCCTGTAAGCAGCAGTGTGGGAAGTTAAGAGATTATCAAATACAATCAGAAAACCCAAAGGGAAAGTTCGAAGTATACCTGTGCCGACGGAGGTCCCCTCGGGTTGAGGTCCGACAGACCCCGAAACAACAGCAGGAGTGGTCATGGAGGGTATATCAACCCCTGTAGGCAAATCGGTCATACCACTCGGCGAGGGCGGAAAAATGCCACTTCTATGCAGACCATCAGTCCCAGAAGCTGTAGTGGTATCAGGCACAACGGCCGGTCCTATAGTTACACTCCCTTATTAGTTAAAATGGAAATTTGGACAAATAAGGAAAATCGGGACGAAAAGATCGTATGCATACCGGCAACCCCATCGTCCTCAGATACACCGGGAATGCCAAGAGTCATGAAGGTATCAGTCCAAGTGGCTGGTCCTATGATTGCATTCATCTATTAGTCAAAAGAAATCAAATAAATGAACAGCAGTGCGACATCCAAGATCGTCTGCATACCTGTGAGTCCGTCACTCCGAGGTAAGCTAGATATGCTGGGAATCGCTACCGAATCAGTCCCAGTGACTGGTACTGTAATATTAATCCTTCATCAGTTAGATAAAAGATAAAAAAAATGAAGGGAATCAGATATATACCTGTGAGTGAATCACTCCCAAAGGGTGGTCTCACGGTTCCTCTGGTAGTCTGTTCAGCCAGCATGTCGGCTAATAATCCAGCATCGGGTTTCGAAAAACTGGGTACAGGAGCACACCCCTGTTCCTCGAAACCTACATCATGAAAGGCCTCGTCCTCAGCTGGCTTGTCCATTGCGACATCTGCAGGACAACCTAAATGTTGGAAAGATGCATAAGAAAAATAAGGAAGAAGGGAAAGCTCAGAAATACCTGCAGCATGAACAGAAGATTCTCTTTCCCCAATGTCCACGCTTGGATTCGTCAAATACTCTGAAGGAAAGCAAAGCGCAAAATAATCACGAATTCCTTAACTATCACAAATACCGTTAAGGAAGGTATCATCGGATGTAGATATACCTGAATATGGAACGGTGGGCTCAACACCATCTACCTGCTCAAGATCAATGTTTAGATCGATGCCCAGGGAACCGTCACGAAGAGCGTCGCACATCTGCTGCACGAAGCAGTCCATGTTATCAGATCCAGGGAATACCGGATCTGGTGGAAGCTCGCCCTCTTTAAAGAACCCTGAAGCATAAAACATGATTACGAATCCCAAAAGGTAAATCACCTTAAAGCAATAGAAATGTGTACAACAAGATGTTACCATCCTCTCCATCGGCAATGTTGCCTAAATCCACTCCATAAGGACGCTGGCCGACGGGTGGTTTGTGAGCGATCTTCTTCCTTTTTGAGGTACCAGCCCTCCGAGAACCAACAGGTCGGTCATGCACGGACTGGCCACACACCTCAATATGCGTGGGAACTCGATCGTTGGGCCCTGAGCTCGTAGCAAGCGACGCATGATCATCAACTGTCTGGCCTAAAGTGACAATGGTCATCTCATCAAAGATCTTGCGTTGATACCAATTAGAGTTGGAAAAAAAGAGAAAATCAAAGAGCATGACAAACCTGCATCAAGTTCTCCTTGGTCGGTGTCTATATCCACATATTCCTCTTCAGAAGTCTCGTCTTCATCGCCCGTAGGAAGGAGCTCTTCATCAGCTTTGCTTGAGAAAGGATGTTGGGCATGCCTCTTCCTCTGCTTCTGAGCAAGCTCAGCCTTACGGGCAGCCATCATAGCAGCCTGGACCGAGTGTTCGGACTGTAACTCTGAAAGACTCCTCACACCTATGGATTCATGGGCGGAAAGGAACCACTTGCAACTGAGGAAAGTGATCAACGGCTTGCGCCTATATGAAGGAAGAGCAAAATAGGCTCCAGTACAGCCCACCATAGTCCACAGCCATGCTCGTACGCCGTCAATAAGCCCTCCCTCAACCCTCAAACCACGGCTAGGATTCCCAACATATAGTTGGTCATAGCCGAACTGACGAGCAAAACGGCAGGGAAGGTAAGGCTCTATGTGGCATCGACTCTTCACACGGAGAACAAGGTACCCAACACGGATGTTCACCAACCAGCGAAAACACCTAACGTCGAGAACAGTCCGGCCACTTCTGGGTTTCTCGTCGACCAGCACGTCACCATAGCGACCCGAGAAGTGAGGAAAACATTTGAAGAACTCCTAGCTCTTACGAACTTGAAGTTCTTGTTGTACATCACTGAATTTCTTCCCGAGCCACTTGCTCCTCTCCAATAACTACACGAAAGGAACGGGGACATCAACAGCACTGGGCGCCGACATCAAGTCAGGACGGTGAAGAACGAGCCAAGCCATCAGATACGCGTAGGGAAGCTCGACCTTAGGACAAACAAGCTCAGTCGATGGTTCAGGACCCACCTGGGTAAAACCATTGACCACACTCCTAAGCCCGCAATGGATGCTGGCAACCATCGCTGGGAGCAGAGAAAGCTCCCTCCCATAAGCTAGCTGAACCGTGGGGAAGAGCACCTCGAGAGGTAAAGCGTCTGAAGCCTGGTACGGAACAACACATTTCTTCAACCAGAGCGCAAGGTAGCCTGCTAGCAGAGACCGGGGTTCAATAGACTTCTGCGCACGACGGAGAAACGAACGGAACTTGGTTCCTACAGGAAAATCTCCCTCAGCACTAGCAATGGTATAAGAGCGAGCCTCATTCTTCTCCATCAACTCATTAATAGTGGTAAAGGTTAAGACGTCTAACTCACGAACGGGCCCGCTGGAGTCACCCTCCAAATTCTGGAACAAATAAACAGCAAACTGCTTCAAGCTGATCTGCTTCTTCCTCTTTGCTGGAGGAGAAGTCTGGAGCAAGGATGTATGATAGTGACAAGTGAGGTCCCAAAGAGTATCATACATATCAGGATTATCTTTCTTCAACCACCCCAACTGCTGGTTTGAAGGAAAGTACTCCTGATATGGACAATCCCCCATCGGAAGGCCGGAAACCTGATGCATCTCATGTAGAACCAACCCTAGCTCTCCGCCGCTGGTCAAGAATGTGTTACTATCAGGCATATATGTCTCTAACAACGCCAAAAAGTGGCGGTAGCTGACTGGGAGTCCGTGCATGGTGGCTCGTATGGGTACATACAATCCACTACTCTTCAGATCCTTCTCCCATCGCCCCAAGACATAACTGGTCATGCGTGTCCACCACCCCTTGGCTAGTGAGGAAGCCTAACCGTGTAGGCATCAAAAATCGCCGATAGGTCCCCGCAAATAGCTCAGTATTAACGAGCGACGATTGAACGTCACCACCCGGTTTACAAGAGTTCCATTGACATCGGTGAGCGCCTGAAGTGAACCGACGAACTACGTGAGCTGACAGAACTTCAGAATAACGGGGATACGGACTGATCGGAAACCCCGCAATCACTACAAAAGGAGCAACGCCCATCGTGTACCATTCACCTCACTGATTATCCGACCCTTAGGGCCTATAGAGCTCGCCTTCAAAATTCCAACACATCCGAAATCACTCGAATCCGAGTTCAGACGAAAAGTCAACGAGGAGTCAACGGCGGGACAACGGCAGAACAACGGCAGGGCCTCGGACTGAACCGGAGCACCCAGATGGATCTCGGCAGGCCCGAAACACCCGAGGGGTGTCTTGGCAAAGCCAAAACACCCCAGGGGTGTCTCGGCCAAGCCGAGACACCCTAGGGTGTCTCAGCCAGGGCCGAGACACCCCCCTAGGGTGTCCATGTGCCTTGGTCCCCCCCATTTGGCTATAAATAGAGCCCTTGGCCTTCATTTAAAGGGGCTCCCAATTCTTGGCTGAATTATCTTGGCTTAGAATTGCTCTTGGTCTGAAGCGGCGAAGCCCTGCTGGAGTAAGGAGTGAGGTCTGAATTTTAAAGCAGCGAAGCCCTGCCGGAGTGAGGAGTAAGAAGTTCTTCATCAGCCCCCCCTTCATTCACCCCTTTCTTTTCCTTAGTGTTGCCCCTTAGCGGTGATACTAAGAAGAGCTAGTGTCTCGTTTTAGCTGAGACATACGCTTATAACTTCTAGATCTCACGCGGATCGACGAGGTTCTGTTTCTATATCCCTTCGCGGATAGACGAAACTCTGCCAGATTTTCCCGGAAAGGATCTTGATCGACCGGCGGTCCACGGATATCTACATCCCCGTCACAGGCTAAAGACCCACGCAAGCGAGACCGCACCAAAACGGGATCTCATGTTTATTTTCGATAAAGTTGTAATATTTTGTTTTCATTTAATTCTGTTGTAACGATTGAAGTTGTAACAGATCTCAAAAAGAGCAATGAAAACAGCAACTTTTCCCGAAAACAAGCTGGCGACCACAGTGGGAGGCGCCGATCACGCTGCCGAGATTGGAGTGACGCAACCGGCCTTCAAGAACCGGGTGAATGAAGAGGTCGAATACGAGTTCGACCAGTAGAAGTTTGAAGAGTACCTCTCTTCCTCCTCCTCCAGATCCGCCTCTCCAAGCAGGCGTGGGAAGAACCCATCTCCCAAAAGGGCTCGCGGGATCTCCAGCTCCAAGATCCAAGATCCCGCCGTCGCTGCCACTACACCCGTACCACGCAATGTCCCCGCGTCGTTCAGCGTGGTTAAGGCTGTAGATCCGGCTCTCCTTCCCACCACAAAGGTAATGAATGATGCTATTCCAGCTCCATCAAAGAGGGCCCTCCAAAGACGGCGTCAACGTCTCGCTCAACAACTAGCCAAGGCCGCCGAATCAAAGGATGGGGTGCGCTACGCGGAAGACTTGAAGTCGAGGCAGCGACAAGAGCAACGACTACCGCCAACCAACCTCCCCTCCAAAACAGAAGCAAGTGAGTGGATCCGCGTCAAGAGGAACCGCTCCACGCTCGAGGAGCGAATCAAAAAGCGCCGCGCCTTGCTTGCGCATGCCCGAGCCCTGTTGCAAAAGGCGGAGGGAATGCAGAAAGAAGAGGTGGTCAAGAGCCCGTCTACAAGCAAGTGGGTTTGGTTGCCAAAGCCAAAACCAGCACCTCCAGCGAAGAAGGGTGGAGTTATCACCCGAAATCCCTCCAAACCAGATGATGTTTCTCCTGTTCCGGCACCTTCAACAAGGCCAGGTATGAACGGGGACCCTTCAAGTTCCAGGGCTCCTTTGAAAGGTCGCCTCGGTCCCTTATCAGAGAATCGAGGAAGAGTACCTATCAAGGAACGACTGGGACCATTGAAAGGTCCCCAAGTTACAAACCAAGCTGGGGGTCAAGTCAATCTCCCCAAGAAAAATGATAAAGGGAAAGCCCCTATAACCGACCGCATTGGGTTGCGGGTCGAAACACAAGAGCCCGTTCAGTTCCTACGCTCACAAAAGCGTAAACTTGAACGGGCCACTTTTGAAAAAGCTAACAAAGCATCCCATCCCCAAAGGAAAGCGCACTCATCTGATGATGAAGGTGTTCTCCCGGGAAACACATGCCAACACTCTGTAGGTTGCTCCAGCTACCAAACCGATGAGTTGTACTACAGAGCTGGGGGTATGGAAAAGTCCCGAAAGAGATATGTGCAGGATATGAAGTCTCGCTGCCCGTGCGCCAACATAATCAAATCGGTGCTGTCAGAATGCTGCTGTGCTCAAACCCCAAGGAGAGTCTCGGTGTTCGAAAGAATTTCCACACCAAAACGCTTCCACAAGAAGAAATTCGTCCGCCAAGAAGACGAATATCCAAGAGTGTCGGTTAACATGACCGGCAGAGAGGGATCAACACAATACTTCGGCATAGAGCAGCTCTCCAAGGTATCCCGATGCATGACGCGGTTGCCACCAGGAACCAGAGGCCTGAAAAATTACCAAAGGGTACAAAAGGGGCTCTCTTTAGAAGAAGAGGAATCAGATGCTGATTCGGATTCTTGCTCGGCTGTCGCATCCGATGACACGGCTTCGAGTGCAGGCCAATCTTATGAATCTCTCATGATCAGCGCCGAATAAGTGTCAAAGATACTTGAAGAAGCCCTGGCCAAGCAAAAGGATAGCTTCAAATTTGAGATGGAGATGGCCATGCAGCGAATGAGGGAGATGCACGACCAACAAATCGCGGCGCTGACAGTCCACCAAGGAGAGCCCGGTCGTCGCAATACTCCGAATCAAGAGGAAAATGAACGGGAAGCGGATAATGTCAATATCCCTCCGGTCAACATCGACAACGGGGGTGGTCCCGCGGAAGATAATGCAAAAGAGGACCACGTCACTTCTCCCCGGAGCCACTCGAAGGCAGATACGGGTGAAGACCAGAAGATGAAAGACCTGGAGAGCAAAATCAACGCATTGATGAGTGCTTAAGAGGTAAAGAGATCCGGCATACCATGTCCCTACCCAAGGGAGTGGGAATCGATCTCGTATCCGGCAAAGTTTAATTTGATTAACTTTACGCCGTTTGATGGGAAGGGTTCCCCTACCCAACACTTAATATACTTCAAGTCTCATTTAGGAATCATTTCCGAAAATGAGCCTCTGATGGTGCGGTCATTCGTCGGCACTCTTCGTGGAGCTGCCTTCGATTGGTATTGCCAACTTAAGCCCGGAAGCATCAGTAGTTGGGATGACATGGAGGATATGTTCCTGACAAATTTCTTTGATGATGACACTGAGGTTTCGATCGGCACGCTATTCGATGAAAAGCAGAAGAATGGCGAGACGGTCGAAAACTTTGTGAAGAGGTTCCGGAATAAAGCAATGAATTGCAGGGATCCGGTCAGTGAGGATTTTATCCTCAAAACTTGCCACAACAACCTGACGCTCGACATTCTTGAAGCCATGGGGATGGCGCCGCCGAAGACCTGGAAGGACCTGAAGGTGCGGGGAGAACGAGCCGAGCGATTCCTCAAGAGGAAGAAGGCGGAGAGAGGGCAAATACTAAATAGTGCCCCGCAACCAAACTTTACCCCCAAAGGTAAAGGGAAGGCACATGCGAATGCTGTGGCCGCGAATTAAGTATTTGAGGTGCAAGCACAGCCGCAACAGCCGCAACAGCAGCAACAGAGGGCGCCTCAACAATCCAGGTGGCAACAACAGCCCCAGAAGGCAAAGGTCGGGGAGCCGAGGTTCCCGAAGGTCTACTCATTCAGGGAAGATGAAGTTCCCAGTATCTTCAAATACCTCGTCGAGAACAACAAGATCAAGTTGCCTCCGATCCAGGATCAAGAAGATGCCAAGAGGGTCAACGATCCCAAGTACTGCGCATTTCACAGGGCGGTGCACCATCCTACCAAGGTATGCTATGCTCTTAAAGATAAAATTCAGGTCCTAATCGATGTAGGGGTTATTACTATGAAGCAGCCCAAGGAGAAGAAGGTGGGTGCGAATGCAGTGTCCATCAGCTTCGGGTCGGTTCCCTCGAGCTGGTTTCAACATGAACCAGTGATTAATGCAGCGGTGAAGACGGTGAACGATGATCCTCACCAACAGCGCCGGAAAGGGCTCGTACCATATACGGCCCTGAATGGCGAAATCCTGTGGGTTCATCCGGACCTGATCACAGACCAACAATGGACCGGGACCTCTTCCAAAAAGAAGAAGTCAAAGAGTAAAGGGAAATCCTGTTACGGTGCTTCTGCTATTCCGGGAGAGGATGATGAAAGAATTCCAACCTTCCCGCTTTCTGAAGACAAGCAAGAAGCTTTTGCAACCCGAAGTGGGAATGAGTATCATTTCAAGTACCCGGATGCTTCCGAGCAATTGGGCACCAAAACCCCTCCTTCCAAGACATTGGCGGAGTTGGGAATTTTAGCAATTCCCCCAACACCTGCAGCTGCAGAGAAAGTCCAGCAGAAGGAAAAAGGGAAAGAGCCTGTACGTCAAGAAGCTCAGAACCCGAGGCAGTCTCGATTCAATCATCCGATTGGGCGAGACAAACCGGGGAATGCAAGCTCTCCGCCCTATTTCGACATCATGGCGCAATTGGCCAACATCCCGGCTAGGATAACCCTATACGAGTTGTTGCGCCTTTCGAAGGACACAAGGAAAGCGCTACAAGAAGCCTTGAGTGATTCGGAAGCCTTATTGACTCGAATCAAACCATCTCCTGAAGAACCGGAGTCTTCAGTTCAACAATGCAATCTGGCGGCGCATCATTTTCCCTGCATCTCTTTCACCAAAGAAGACATGCAGACGAAGAATTCGAGGCATGATCGACCTTTGTATTTCACTGGTCACATTGGCTCCAGCGTTGTCAACCGGATCCAAGTTGATCCGGGTTCCGCTGTTAGCATCATGCCATTCCGATTGATGCATCATCTCGGAATCCCGACTAGCAAATTAGCTTCTACTGGCACGACGATTTATGGATTCAACACCAGCGGGTCTAGGCCCTTGGGGAAGATCCGAATCAAGTGCCAGATTGGGGATTTGAGGTCGGAAGTCACTTGTTATGTGATTGACGCGGAAACATCCTATAACTTACTATTGGGTCGACCTTGGATCCACGGTAACCTTATAGTCCCGTCAACTCTGCATCAGTGCCTTAAATATGTAGACACAAACAATGAAGTCAAGACAGTGGTCACGGATAAGCAACCGTTTAAGGGATTAGAGAATTATTTTACCGATTCCCTTTTATACGGCACTGAATCCGATACTGAACCATCGGCCCAAGGAACGGACAGCGGAGATGAAGCTGATACCGAACCAGGGTTTGATTATGACGGCGGTTTTGTTTTAAATGACATTGTACCCGTTGTAATCAATCTTGATGATGATAAATCATCGGAAAATAGTTGTAATTGGCAACTTGCCGAAGAACTATCAATAAACGATGATTTAGAGTACTCAATGTGTCTTGACGATGTCACTAACGAGCTTTATGATAACCCTGATTTGTATATGCCTCTTCAGTCATTTTGCATGACGAAAAAGCAGGTACATGATCCGTGCGGAACGACGCTTGTCATCCCCGTAGGGATTGGGGGTGGAAAGGAGGTCGTCTACGACAAAGGAAGGAAATCTCCGATACCCGACCACTTCATGGAAGAAGAAGACAACGACGATAAACCTGCCCCACATCTGTTCAGGTACGATGCGAAAGCACGTAATATGATGGAAAAGCAGGGATATGACTTCAAGATCGGAGAAGGTCTTTTCTTTGGTCGATGCCCGCGAGTTCCACCTCGAATGGCCTATGTACCAAAAGGGAAACCCGACGATTATTATCGCCACAAGCGAGGCTTAGGCTATGTCTCCTCAGATGACGAATGTTATTGGCAAGTCATTGATGAGATTGCCAACAAAGCTAGAAACAGATATTCTTCTGACTCTTCGTCTTGGGATTCCGACGCTAGTCTTGGTGAAATGTTCAAAAAGCTAATGTCGAACATGGTCACGGTTGATCCAGCGACAATAGAAGAAGATGATGAGATGCCGACATGGGAAGACCCATGGGTTCATCACTTAAACATGCAGTACGGTGATACGTTCGAGCAGAGAGAGCCTCCTACTGAAGACCAAGTAGTCCAGGTGAATATGGGAACCGAGGAAAATCCGAAGCCGATATTCATTAGCGACAGTCTCCTACCTGAGGAGAAGGAGGAGTTAATCTCTCTTATCCGGGAGTACATCGATGTGTTCGCCTGGAATTATGAAGATATGCCAGGGCTGGATCCAAATGTAGCAGTGCATCGTCTCAACATTAAGCCGGACGTCAAACCAGTCAAACAACAACAACGACGGTTTCGTCCGCAAATGATGGAAGCGATCGAAGCTGAAGTCAAAAAGCTCGTCGATTCGGGATTCATCCGAGAGGAGCAACATCCGGAATGGCTTGCCAATATTGTCCCGGTCCTGAAGAAGAATGGGAAGATCCGGATATGCATCAACTTCAGAGACCTCAATGCTGCTTGCCCAAAAGATGACTTTCCTCTCCCCATCACGGATGTTATCATCGACAACACGTGCGGGTTCGAGAGGATGTCTTTCATGGATGGTTTTTCTGGTTACAACCAGATAAAGATGCATCCAGATGATGAAAAGCACACCACATTTAGAACGCCTCTCGGCGTATTCTGCTACACAGTCATGCCCTTCGGCTTGAAGAATGCAGGTGCTACATATCAACGAGCTATGTCGAAGATTTTCCAGGAGCATCTCCGAAAGACGGTCGAGTGTTACGTGGATGATCTGGTCGTAAAAAGTCGTGATAAGAAAGATCACATTAAAGACTTGAAGACCATGTTCGACTTGATGCGGGCCCATCAGTTGAAGATGAACCCTACCAAGTCTTTCCTCGGAATGTCCAGTGGCAAATTCCTGGGATTCGTCGTCACTACCAAAGGTATTCACATTGACCCGGATAAAGTAAAGGCGATCAATGAACTGCAACCTTCGAGAAACCTCAAAGAGCTCAGAGGACTACAAGGACGATTGGCTTATATCCGTCGATTCATCTCGAACCTTTCGGGGAAATGCCAACCGTTCTCCAGGCTCACAAAGAAGGGCGTGTCATTTGTATGGGACGATGCTTGTCAAAAGGCGCTCGAGAGTATTAAAGAATATCTCTCGAAACCTCCCGTACTCGTTGCACCGAAATCAGGCAAACCGTTCTTGATTTATATCAAGGCGACGAGCCACTCATTGAGTGCATTGCTTGCACAAGATGACGATAACAGTCACGAGCAGGCGGTGTATTATTTAAGCCGAACCATGGTGGGCGCGGAATCTCGATATCCCATGATTGAGAGAGAATGCCTCGCCTTAGTGTTCGCCATCCAGAAGATGCGGCATTACTTGGTTGGACAGACCATCTATGTCATCTCCAAGGTTAACCCAGTCCGGGTGTTCATGACTCAGCCAGCTTCCATGAGTTGGCGGTTAGCAAAATGGGCTTTACTCTTGTCCCAATACGATCTGCACTTCAAACAGCAGAAGTCAGTAAAAGGGCAAGCTATCTGTGATCTCCTGGCAGCTAATCCAACCACGGATACTGCCGAGATATATGACGACCTACCTGATGAAACCCACGAAGTCAACGCAACTTCGCACCAACAAGTGTGGCGTTTGTACTTTGACGGTGCTTCACGAGCAGCTAATATCACAAGTACTCCTGGATGTTCTAAGGTCTCCTCCGGAATTGGAGTTGTCTTAGTTTCCCCAGGAAAACATGTAATGCCTCGAGCCTACTCATTAACCGAGCCATGCTCGAATAATGTGGCAGAGTATAACGCATTGATTATCAGACTCAATTTTGCCAAGGAGCTGGGGGTTGAGTATCTCGAAGCTTTCGGTGATTCTCAACTGATAGTTAAACAGGTCCAAGGGGAATACGAAGTCCGAAGTCAGGATTTAATCCCATACCACAAGATGGCGGTGAAACTAGCGGAATCGTTTGAAGGATTCTTCATCGAGCACGTTCCGCGGTTGCAGAACACCTATGCAGATGCATTAGCGGCTCTAGCCGTATCTCTGGCATAGCCTCCCGGAATAGAACAATTTGTCACTGTAAGAACTCACCAACTTCTAGTGCCGCTTCACGATAAAGATGACAAAGAGGCAGAGGTCCAGGAGGTGCACACAACTCATGCCGAGTTCGAACCCCGAGATTGGCGTTTCCCCATCATCGACTACGTCTTGAATGGAATCTTGCCGGAAGACGTGAAGGAGAGAGAGTCAATCAGATGAAGAGCTCCAAGATTCTACTATAATACGGAGAATCGAACACTGTATCGCAGGGGGTACGATGGACTGCTAGCACGTTGCCTATCAACCAAAGAAGCTGAAGAAGTGCTTAGAGAGGCGCATGAAGGATCGTGCGGCGCACACCAACCCGGCCCCAAGCTTTATGATCGCATCAGAAGAATGGGGTACTTTTGGCCCTTCATGATGAGCGATGCAATCGCATACGCCCGAAAGTGTCACGCGTGTCAAGTACACGCGAATTATATGCACCAACCTCCGGAGCACCTGCATCCTTCGGTGACGTCGTGGCCATTTGAGACTTGGGGAATGGACATTGTTGGTCCTATAAACCCCCCGTCCGTCAAAGGTGACCGGTTCATCCTGGCAATCACCGATTACTTCTCCAAATAGGCCGAAGCAGTTCCACTCAGAGAAGTTAAGACGAGCAACGTCATTGCGTTCATCAAGCACCATATCATCTACCGGCATGGTGTTCCAAGACGAATCATACATGACAACGGTCCTCAATTTATTAGCAACGCCTTCATAAGGTTCTGCGAAAAGTTCAAAATTCAGGACATCTCGTCAACAGCCTACAATCCCACATCAAACGGATTAGCTAAAGCCTTCAACAAGACTATCATAAAGCTCTTGTCAAAACTCGTAAAGAGTAACAAACGGGATTGGGACGACAAGCTCGGCGTGGCGCTATGGGCCTATCGCACTACGGTGCGTACACCGACAGGCGCAACCCCATACTCATTGGTGTACGGATGTGAAGCTGTTCTCCCTTTGGAAATCCAGATTCCATCTCTTCGGGTCGCCCTCACAACTCAGATGACGACCGAAGAACAGCATCAGAAACGCCTCGAAGAACTCGAGATGCTTGATGAAAGACACCTGGAAGCTCAACAGCATATTGAGTTTTACCAAGCCAGAATTTCTCGTGCCTTCGACAAAAAAGTTCGACAAAGGAGTTTTAAGGAAGGGGACTTGGTCTTGACCAAGAGACGTCCTATGATCCTTAACTCCAAGAAGAAGGGCAAGTTTGAACCCAAATGGGAAGGACCGTTCGTAGTAGAAACAGTTTACTCGAACGGTGCATATCGCTTAGTCACCAAAGATGGTGACCGGCTTATGATGCCAATAAATGGCAAATTCTTGAAAAGATACTATCCTTAGTATCTTCAGAGAAAAAATTGAGGTACCGGGAAGTTCCCGGAAGAATACCACATCGGGGTATTCTTAGGGATAACCCGGTCGCTGATGAACAAGAAATCAATGTTCGAATTCCGAATGTTCTTGTTTGTCAGAATCTAACTCTCACAAACACTCTTTTGCTGAGATGAAATCTGATCACTTCATTGGATCAATTTTTCCTCACAAAACTTTCATTGGTGTTTGTGGTCTCTACCACACACCTCTCACTTGGTCAAACCTTACTACAGTTAGGACCACAACCAAAATCTCCTCTCGATTCCTCCAATGAATGAGAGGCCCACAAATAGAGCGATCAAACTTTCTTACAGTTGTGATCGTTCTGAATTTCCCACTTGGTCAAACCTTACTACAGTTAGGACCAAAGCCAAAATCCCCTCTCGATTCCTTCAATAAACGAGAGGTCCACTTTCAAATCGAGCGATCAAACCTTCCTACGGTTAGGATCGTTCTCAAATTTTCCCACTTGGTCAAACCTTACTACAGTTAGGGCCACAACCAAAATCCCCTCTCGATTCCTTCAGTGAACGAGAGGTCCACTTTCAAATCAGATAACCAAACCTTACGACAGTTAGGGTTATCCGGATTATTCCAATTCTCGGAGTGGAGATTCCACTCTTAGTTTCATCCTTTCGGATTCTGGGGGTGGAGATCCCACCCTGAGTTTCCTTTCCAACTGAAGATAGAATATAAAATTCTTCCTCTTCAGCACTGTGAGACAGAATATAAAATTCTTCCTCTCTTAGCCTTTCGATTCTCGAAGTGGAGATCCCACTCCTAGTTTCACCTTTCGGATTCTGGGGGTGGAGATCCCACCCCGAGTTTCCTTTCCGACTGAAGATAGAATATAAAATTCTTCCTCTTCAGCAATAGGAGACAGAATATAAAATTCTTCCTCTCCCGTTGGGCCTCTTTTCCAATTGAAGATAGAATATAAAATTCTTCCTCTCCCGTTGGGCCTCTTTTCCAATTGAAGATAGAATATAAAATTCTTCCTCTTCAATACTGTGAGATAGAATATAAAATTCTTCCTCTCCCAGTTTCCCCTGTCTTTGCTTTCAGAAAAGACAGAGATGAAGTCAACGCCTAACACCCGTTGCCGGGTAGTCTTTCCCGTGAGAAAGACGAAGTCTATGTATTCAAGATCATAGCAC
>BQKN01056253.1:0-22318 GCA_022839385.1 Asparagus kiusianus
AGCCCGTAAAATAACAAGAAGTATTCTCCCTCCATCCAATACTTTTTCAAAACCCCTAAAATCAAACTCATGATCCTTTTAGCCCCCAAAACCCCTTAATGCATACTTTCAAACATCTCTCTCTCTCTCTCTCTCTCTCTCTCTCTCTCTCTCTCTCTCATGATATAACTATAGGCATGAATGATGATTAGAAATGGATTTTGAGGAGGGGGATCCTAGTTCCCTCCAAATTCATCCAACGACGTCGACATCGGCAATGGTACTTTCCCGGCGTTCGTTCATGAGATGAAAAACACTACGATCCTGAAGATGGTGGTGACGAACAAAGGACAGAGTGTCGATTTGATTGCGTGGGTGGATCTGAAGAAGAAGAGCAGCTTAACTTTAGAGATTGATCTTGAAACTAGGGTTGGAGTCAAGTTTGGATCATCTGAGATGAAGAAAATTAGGATCAAAGTGATTTGCGATGTAACCCCCCCCCCCCCCCACACACACACCCCTTTTTCCCTAGTACTTGAATCTGAGTGCTATATTTTTTGTTATTTTACATATTGTTGTAATTTTTTAATCGATCACTTGAGATAGAAGCATAGTCTATAAAAGTCTGAGATTCTTCTTTGATGGTGTCGGTGAGGGGTCAATTTGCAAGTAATAAAACACTGGATTTGGCTTGGCTAATGGGTTAATTATGTGATTAGTTTATTTGTAGATGGTGATCTTGGTTAAAAATATCAAATTGTGTAAGCATTAAACACTTTATTTTCCTTATGAGTTAGTTGTTAACGTAATGAGTTTATTGTTAACATTTTAAATTGGTTGTTAAAATTATAAGTTTGTTATTAAGGTTATGAATTGATTGTCAATGTTATGAGCTGGTTGTTAACCTTATAAATTTGTTGTTAACCTCGAAAGTGAGTTATGAGTTGGTTGTTAACATTATGAGTTTTTTGTTAACCTTTATAGATGAGTTCTATAAGCAATTAGTTATTAAGGATATAAGTTGTTTGTGAAGGTTACAAGTTGGTTGTCGAGGTTATGAGTTTGTTGTTAAGGTTATAAGTTAGTTGTCAATCTTACAAGTTTGTTGTTAACCTCAGTAGATAATTATGAGTTAGTTGTGAAGGTTATAAGTTGATTGATAAGGTCATGACTTTCACAACCAACTCATAGCTATCTACTGAGGTTAACAACAAACTCATAAGATTAACAACCAATTTATAACCTTAACAAATAACTTATAACTTTCTACTGAGGTTAATAACAAACTCATAAGGTTAACAACCAACCTATAACTTTAACAACCAACTCAAAACTCTCTATCAAGGTTAACAACTAACTCATAACTATCTATTGAGGTTAACAACTAACTCATAACCTAAACAACCAATTTATAAGGTTAATAACCAACTCATAACCCTAACAACTAATTCATAAGGTTAAATATGAACTCATAATCTTAACAACCAACTCATAACTCTCTATCGATGTTAACATCAAACTGATAAGGTTAACATTTAACTTTTAACCTTAAAAATCAACTCATAATCTTAGTAACCAACTCATAACATTAGCAACAAACTTATTATCTTAATAACTAAATCATAAGGATAATAAAGTGTTTAAAATGCTTGAAATTTTTAACCAAGATCACCTTCGACAAATAAACTAATAACATAATTAACCTATTAGCCAAGCCAAATCCAGCATTTTATAGACTCTACTTGTCATTGATTTTAAAACAATTACAACAATATTAAAATAAAAAATATAGCACTCAAATTCAAGTATAAGTTAAGAATGGGGGGAAAATTACACAATAATAATTCAGTTAAAAAACTAGAGCCAAAGCTTAAAAGGGGGAGGGGGAGGGGGGGATATAGAACTTAGAATCAAATTGAATCAATCTAGAGCATCCATTTCCATATCTTGATACTTAGCTTCACTTTGTAGCTCACATCAGGAGTCACCAGAGTTCTCACCTTTTTCTTGGTAACGGCAACACTGAATCCATCATAATTCACCTTGATCCCAATCTTTTTCGTCATAAGGAAAATAAAGTGTTCTTTGCCTCATAAACGAACAACGAGAAAGTTTTATTGCCGATGTCGATGCCATTGGAAGAATTTGGAGGTGTTGATATTCAATATCATATAAACTATTAAATCAAGAAGAGGATGCTTACGAGATTGATGAAGGATGATGAAGGGGATCTCTTCTTTTCCTAACATTATGTCTAGCCACTGAGTTAGAGTTTGCGATCTGCACAGAAGCAGTCGTGAGAGGGTGGGGTGTTGATTCCCCCGTGGTACCTCTGGCGATCAAGTCAGTTGATGAACTTGAGCTTGAGTGGAGTAATAGAACTATGTGTTCTTATGCTATGTACATTAGAGATGATGATCTCTCAGATTTAGATCAGGAGAAAAGTTTAGATTGTGAACCTGCCAACTTGCCAACACCCTCCCCCTTCTTTTTTTCTCCTCTCTTTTATGGCGAATAGCATATGTATTTATAGAGGATACCAAGGGCAGATTAGTCATTTTATGAGCGTACTGTAAGGTGGTGGTGAGGGATGAGCTGGAGGTTGAGTCACCTTTTGTTCTATATGTATCAGTTTATGAGTGATAGGAGATCACTTTAATGATATTGGGAGCCAACAGCCGGTGAGTTTTGTCGGTTTGTGAATGATGGGAGGTCACTTCAGCAACATTGGCAGCTGGTAGCCGATGAGTCTTATCGGTTTGTGAGTGACGGGAGGTCACTTCAGTGACATTGGGAGCCAGCAGCTAATGAGTCTTCAGACGGATGACGACGGGGACATAATAATAATCATCAAAGGTTAAATAATATTGAGAAGTAATATTCTGGGTCGTCCCCGGGAGGAGTTCCGGCTAACGCTGAGTAGCAATCTTTTGATATGAAGAGGATCGACTGAGTCTACCTATCGAGTCGCCTTTGAGGAATGATACTGACTCAACTGGGGGAGTGACGGCTCGGCTATCCTTCAGGTCGACTCTGAGGAGTGTTGAATCTCTAGAATGCTGATTTTCGTACTGACTAACACTGCCTTCTTAGTCGGCAGATCGTGTCAGCTTGTCTGGCTGGTCGAGATGTTGACTCATCAGATTATAAATTTGGAAACAGTTGTACCCTATAACAGTCAGCCCCTTTTGCTTAGAGTCAGCTTTAGTCGGGTCCAAGTAAAATGAATAAAGCTCTGGACTAAAGTTAGGGCTGCTGATTGCTTTGTAGCATTGCTTTAAGGGGCAATTCTTGAGTTGGTTTTGTTGTGTCGACCCGAATGTTACGAGTCGGCTTGACAACTAGCTCATATTGCGCCTACTGTGGGCAAGATGCTCGGGCCTTGGGTTATGAAGACTTACAAGTCGAAGTGCTTTGAGTCTTTTTTGTCAAAGATGACCAGACAATAGATCTTCATGTCTTGGGTTTACTCATGATGATACCAAGGTCTTAATGGCAGGATGATAACTCTGAGGCTGGGCTTCATGCTGGACCTAAGTCTTCATAATCCTCCTATGACCGAGAGGCGACTGTGGGAGTCGACCATTGAGTTGCGCCTTAGACTTATCCTGAAAAGGAGTCAAGGGCTTTGAAATCCGACTGAGGAGTCAAACGCCTAGAACTACGAAGAAAGTTGACCAGGGCTTCCCCTATGGCCGAGAGACGACTGTAGGAGTCGTCCATATAGTTGTACATTGGGCTTATCCTGATGAGAAGCCAAGGGCTTGAAATCCGACTGAGGAGTCGAACCACCTAGGCTCTTGAGAGTTGACTAGGTTTTTCCAATCCTCTAAGGTCGAAAGGTGAATGTGGGTGTCGACCAAAGAGTTGTGCCTTGGGCTTATCCTGAAAAGGAGCCAAGAGCTTGCCATGATGGTCGATGAGAGCCGGAGGAATCGAACCGTATGTTGTGCCTTGGGCTTACCCTGATAAGGAGCCAAGGGCTTTGAAATTCGACTAAGGAGTCGAAACACCTAGGCTCTTGAGAGTCGACTAGGTTTTCCGCTATGGCCGAGAGACGACTGTGGGAGTGGGCCAAAGGGTTGTACCTTGGGCTTATCTTGATAAGGAACCAAGGGCTTAGAATCCGGGTGCCAAAGGTGTGGCTATGGAGGTCTCTGTGGTTCTGGCTGCCACCTTGTATGCTTGGGCATCTTCCATGTCTATGTATCCATGGGCTTTGGCCATCAATTGCTCATAGCTAGCAACTGGCTTCTTAGCAAGAGAGTCAGCTAATGCATTGTTCTGTAGGCCGTCTATGAGTGCTGACATAGCGACCGCACTCCCTGGGTTGTCGACTTCCAGCATCTTGGCTTGGAATCTCTTGAAGTAGGCCCGGAGGCTCTCTTTTGGCCCCTGCTTCATTTGGATCAACACGTGAGGGGGAAGCTTCCACTTGGCATCAGCTAGGAAATGGTGGATGAACTTTCTGAAAACACCCTAATGCCACTAGGAAAGAACCCTAGAGGGGGTGAATAGGGTTTATGCTAATCTAATCCGGTTTTATACCAAATTAAAACTTATTAACAAATATTCCTAGCAAATGAGATATGAATAATATATGTGCAAGGATATACAAATAACACAAGAGTGAAACAAGATAAACAAATACAAATGATATAGTGGATGAATTAGACAAAAGAGAATGGCGATAGAGATAAACAAAATATAAGTGAACAAGCCAAACTCAAACACATAAGAAATGATCACGGAGTTCGGACCTTCCGTCCTACGTCTCTGCTCCCCACTCCCGGGGAGAAATCCACTATCACAATCGAGTTTTCTACGCTCACCCTAATAACATTTATACCTCACACTCGATTTTCTAGTTCACCAAAAACTTTACAATCTCACACTCTTGCAATCCTATTTTACACCCTCTATGTGTTGGTCTCTAGCCCGTGTCTCCCTCAAGTGTTAGGAATTACAATCTACCTCTAAGCATTACCACCTACCCCACTCCTCTTGGGACGACCCCATCTCTCACCACACACTCCTCTTGGTGTACAAGTATATTACAAAGTATAACTTCACAATTAGGCACAAATACTATTGTTTGTTCTCTAATACAAGATGAGAATTAAGTGTAAGCTCACTCTCTAAGTCACACAATCCCCATAATCCAAATTATACTATGTATGAAAATACAATAAGCTCAATAGGTTGTGTATGAACAAAGAGTATAATCAAAACAAACTAAACTCAATTATAAAAAACTAGCTTATAGAGATGATAATCAATAAACAATGTAAATATAAAGCTAGAAATTAAGTTTGAAAAAACTTCTCTAAAATGACCAGAGTAGGAGAGATGAATTGAAGCTCAAACACCAAGAATTGATCTCCACTTCCACTTGTGAAAATCTCTTCACAAATAAACTTGAAACAAACACAAAAACAAACTTTAAACACCCATTAAACTTGCTTAAAAACTTTCTTAAATTACCTCAAAATGTTAGAGGGCAAGGGGTATATATAGGCTCATGAAACAACCCCAAAAACCAAGAAAAAACATCACAAAAAGACAAAATAACATACACTGAAAATTCTAGAAAACTAGCCGTTACGATGCCGTCAGTCGACTGATACTGTTCATCAGTCGACTGATGAGCTGATCGTTATAGGCCTGCAACACATTATCAGTTAAATGATGAACTCGTCAGTTGACTAATGACCTCATCAGTCGACTAATCAGTCGACTAAAATAAAACAAAAACTTTTGACTATTCCAGGTGATTTTTTCAGTCGACTGAATACATTCATCAGTCGACTAATAACATTGTATCAGCCTGTTTTGAATAGTAAAACTGATTTTTAAAGTGCCTTTAAAAATAGCAAATAAATTCTAAAAAATGTAAAATTTTGGGAAATGTTTATAAACATGTTAATGAACATGTTACAAAAAGAATTTTTGGAATTTCACTTCACATTTGTGAAAACTCATCATTTTTCAAAACTAGTCCAAAACATGAAAATACAACAACACTTGTTTTGTTATTTTGACTAAACCATGTTTTGAAAACTTTACAAACTAATTTTATAGACTTAATAAAATATTTATAAAGTGATATTGAAGTCTATAAAATAATAAAACAATATTTTCACGAAAACACTTATATTTTGATAAAATCAACAAATACGTGTGTGTGATTAATATGAGCTTAAAGTATTAACACACAAGTATAAACCTATACTACAAATACTATAAACTATATACCCAAGATTGAAGGTCTTCAATATAGCTTGACTTGGTAAACTTTACGGATGAAGCTTGAACTTGGATCTTCAACTTGAATTGTATATGCTTCAACCACTATTCTGCCAACCTCCATTGGATATGATCATTGAAGCACTATTCCATCCAACCTCTAACATATTGTTTGCCTAGAATAAATACAAAAACACAAACACTAAACAAACAACATTAGTAGTAAATTGTTTGTTAAACATCTTCAAGACAAAAAGGCCAACAATCTCCCCATTTTCTATGATGACAAACAATTTACAAAAAATATATATGCATGAAAGGAAATGAATATAAAAATTGTAATTATCATGCATATAAATAAGAAATACATACTCATAATATTTCTCCCCCTTTGACAACATCAAAAAGGGGAAAGTGATAAGAGAGAGAAGGCTCCCCCTACCTACAAGCACGGTGAGTATAAAAATAAATATAGGGAAAAGATCCCCGCATCAAAATGCCTTATGGAATATATAAAATGAAGTACAAGGCAAACATGTGAGAAAATATAAACATGCTAAACAAAACTCACATACAAAAAATACATTGAGGACACATATTAATATACCATTGAAATAGTGTGTCTCAAAACATAAATATAAAAAAAATCATGTATAAATAGATTTATGAAATCAAAAGAAAGAAAAAACATGAGAATCATGCAAAAAGTTTTCAAATGAAAACAAAACACTCAAATTAAATCATAAATCAAAATTTAAGTCATATGAAACCAAACCAATATCAAATTTAAAAAGCAAGAGAGGTAACAATATCTAACTCTTGAGCTAGTTCCAACCCATATAAAGACTTTTAGTACGCGGTAAACATGATTTGGGAAATAAACTCCTAATAAATCTAGAGGTTTATATAAACACAAACCTCTCATCAAAATAGAAACTAATAACCATGAAAACAAAAGAATTGATCAAAGAAAAATTATTTTCATACCCAAAAAATTTAAAACATAATTTTCAAAAAACCAAGAAAAAGAAAAAGAAAAAGAAAAATACTTTGGTTTAAAAATCAAATATGTTTTGGTACCCAAATGTTATTGGTATCAAAAGGTTTAGGGTCATGACCCCTATCAATAAAGCTCAAAGCCCTTGGGTTATGAACCCTTTTGGGTATATGTGGTATACTAATACGGTCATAATAATAATCTTACAAATGACCATTCCGATTGTAATATGTGCAATGAAAGAGATCCATTTATTTTTGTGGACCATTAACTCGTGTACGAGAAATATTTGAAACATTTGCAAATATGGATGGTCTTTTGATATTATTTTGCAAATGTGAAACTTTCTTTAAATCAAAATAAAATTTGGCCAAATGATCAAATCTACCACAAAAATCATAATGATACACATTAGCATGCTTATGATGAACTTTGGATGCATGTGCATGTGTATGTGATGAAGAAGCCTTATGAGATGCACAAGAAGTATTAATATGAACCTTAGTGGGTTTATATGCATCATAGAAAAATCTAGCAAGATGACCTTTACGACCGTAATTTATGCATTTGTAGGCTTTGCTATATATGTGCGCATAATGAGTGGATTATTTTGACTTAGACTTGACACACATATCCATAAGCTTCTTATGATTATTAATGCATATTTTTAAAGTTAAATCTAAAGATAAAATGCGTTTATTCACAAGATTCAAATCTTCATTATTAGGCACATATATATTTTTATTAGAAGTAGAACTTATAAAAGAAGCAGTATCATTTTTTATGTTCTCTACTTCTAATATGACATTATCTCTTTCATGAGTTATCTTAACAACATTTGAAATTAAGGAAACATGATCCAATTTTAATTTCTCATTATTTTCTTTGAGTATCACATTTTCATTTGAAATAGTATCAAACTTAGAAACTAATAACTCATGATCAGATTTTAATACAACATGTTTGCTTTTTAAATCTAAAAAGATATGATGCAATTTGTTGTAGGTATGTACTAATTTTTCAGAAGTACAAGCAAGTTCATCACTAGAAAAATCATTAATAGATTCGAACTCGTAAACCTCACTAGGACTATCGCCTAGTGCCCGTATGTATGATGCTCCAATGGAACTTGAAGAGGAAGCCTCCAAAGCTTGTCGGATCATCTCCAAGTTCCCTTGATGTGCTTCAATAAATTTCCATAAGGTGTAAGCACTATCAAAAGAACAAACTTGTTAGAAATAGATGAGTCAAAAGCATTTAGTAAAAATTCTAACAAGAGCGTGTTCCTAGTAAACATTCTTTTATCATTTTTATTCCACTTAGATTTTTCTATAGTGGGTATAATACAAGCATTATCAATTATTTCCCATAAATCGAAATATCTAGATCTAACATAAACATTAAATCTAGAACACCATTGGTCTTAGGAGAAATTATCTATTCTAGGAGCAACATTAGAATCATAGCCTAAATAAGGTGCACAATGCATGTACATAATTATAAAATGTGCAAGCAAGATATAAAAAATCTTAAAATTAGATTAGCATAAAAAAATAACTTGGATCTTTAACTCAAGGTGATTAAACCTTAAAT
This sequence comes from Asparagus kiusianus, assembly GCA_022839385.1. Lineage (NCBI taxonomy): Eukaryota > Viridiplantae > Streptophyta > Magnoliopsida > Asparagales > Asparagaceae > Asparagus > Asparagus kiusianus. Next base: position 8,816 of record BQKN01056253.1, read on the forward strand.
CAAAGAGCACCAAGCTCTGATACCAATTGAAAGCACCCTAATGCCACTAGGAAAGAATCCTAGAGGGGGGTGAATATGGTTTATGCTAATCTAATCCGATTTTATGACAATTAAAACTCACAAACAAATTATCCTAGCAAATAAGATATGTAACAATTATATGCAAGGATAATTATATAAAAAAGGGTAAAATAAACAATTGTAAACAATGTAGTGGACAAACTAAATAATAAGACAATGGCGATATGAGCAATGAGCACAAGTATAAATGAACACCAAAGCAAACTCAAACACAATCAAATAATCACAGAGTTCGGACCTTCCGTCCTACGTCTCCGCTCCCCACTCTCGGAAAGAAATTCATTATCACAACCGGGTTTTCTACGCTCACCCAAATAACGTTTACACCTCACACTCGGTTTTCTAGTTTACCGAAAACTTTACAATCTCACACGCTTCCAATCTCACTTTACACCCTCTAAGTGTTAGTCTCTAGCCCGTGTCTCCCTCAAGTGTTAGGAATTACAACCTACCTCTAGGCATTACCACCTACCCCACTCCTCTTGGGACGACCCCGTCTCTCACAACACACTCATCAGTCGACCAATGACTTCATCAGTCGACTGATTAGTTGACAGAAATAAAACAGAAACTTTTGACTATTCCAAGCAATTTATTCAGTCGACCGAATACATTCATCAGTTGACTGATAACACTGTATCAGCATGTTTTGAATAGTAAAACTAATTTTTAAAGTGCCTTTAAAAATAACAAATAAATTCCAAAAAATATAAAATTTTGGCAAATGTTTATAAACATATTAATGAACATGTTACAAAAAGAATTTTTGGAATTGCACTTAACATTTTTAAAAACTTATTATTTTTTAAAACTAGTCCAAAACATGAAAATACAACAACACTTGTTTTGTCATTTTGACTAAACCATGTTTTGAAAACTCTACAAAATGATTTTATAGACTTAATAAAATATGTATAAAGTGATATTAAAGTATAAACTAATAAAATAATATTTTCATGAAAACACTTATATTTTAATAAAATCAACAAATACGTGTGTGAGATTAATATGAGCTTAAAGTATTAACGCACAACTACAAATACTATAAACTATATACCCAAGCTTGAAGGTCTACAATATAACTTGACTTAGTAAACTTTACGGATGAAGCTTGAACTTGGATCTTCAACTTGAATTGTATAGGCTTCAACCACTATTCCGCCAACCTCTATTGGATATGATCGTTGAAGCGCTATTCCGTCTAACCTCCAACATGTTGTTTGCCTAGAATAAATACAAAATTATAAATACTAGATAAATAACATTAGTGTTTGCGGTGAAAGTTGATTTCTTCATTGTTGAATCTATTACACGTTTATCGATTTACAGATTCAAAGTAAAATTAGTCTTTTTATAAGACTTTCTTACACAATGAAAAAAATAAAAAATACAACTCTCTTCAAACAAACGCAATGGGTGTTTATCGTCCGCTGCTTGCGTGGGATCTTGGCCTGTGACGGGGACGTTGATATCTGTGGACCACCGCCGATCAGATCTGATTGCTGAATATTTGGGCAGAGCTTCGTCGATTCATGAAGGAATCAAGAAGCCGAAGCGCTTATCTCGGCAACAGCGAGATAATTGCTCTTCTTAAGATTACCGTAACGGGGTAATCTTAAGGGACGAACCGGGCTACAGATCTAACGAACTCCTCTTCTTTATGCCGAAGAATCCGCTGAAGTCTCCTCCTCTCTGAAATTCGTGGCTCTTCACTCCTCAATTCGGCAGGGCTTCGCCAATGCTCGAAAAATCCAGATCTGAAAAAATAAAGGTCCTGGAGCTGTATTTATAGGCTCCGGGGAATCCAGGCGGTTAACGTCGAAAATGGTTCAAAACAGCCAAAAACAGCCAAAAACAATATTCTGGGGGTTGCGGACACCTGTGGGTGTCTTGGCTTGGCCGAGATACTTGTGGGTGTCTCGGCCTGGCCGAGACACCTCTGGGTGTCTCGGCCTAGCCGAGACACCGGTGAGTATCTCGGGTATTTTGATCTTAACTTTCTCATATGACCTCTAAATGACCTAATCTAAGATCTATTGGAAAGCTGACAAAGAGATATACAACTTTTATGTTTTGAGTTTCTTCAGATTCCAATCGGATCATGTCCAAATCGTCATTCTTCTCCAAGACACCAACACTATCTTGGAGTTTGTACTATCTTTGGTATTTTGGCTTTAAATTTCTCATATGATCTCCAAATGACCTGATCCAAGATGTATTAGAACGATGACAAAGAGATCTATAACTTTTATGTTTTGAGTTTCTTTAGATTCGAATCGGATCATCACCAAAATTGCTTTACAAATTCCGAGACACCTTTGGGTGTCTCGGCTTGGCCGAGACACTCATGGGTGTCTCGGCCAATCCGAGACACCTTTGGGTATCTCGGCTTGGCCAAGACACCTCTGGGTATCTCGCCGAGTCTCGGGACGTAATCCTGCGCATTCCATCCGTTTTCACTGTATCTTCGTCGTCCGAACTCGGAATTATGCGATTCAAGATGCATCGGAAAGCCGTCAATAAGATCTACAAGCTCCAATGATTAAAACTTCTGTGGAATGGATGGTACATGGAAGGAATTTTGTTTTTTTGTAAGTGACACGGAGCTCCAGATCAGTTCATTTCCTCGTTGTTCTGCAGTTCCGTTACTTCATAGTCCGTCGACTCACTTCATGCGCTTATCGACGTTGATCAAACTTTTGTGACTTGGATAGTAGCGTTCATCATCTTCTCCCAGTTTCGAGCTTTTCATGGAGACCTATAAGCAATTTTTGATGCCTACAGATACCCCCTCCAAAGTGTTTCAGTCTCGTTTCTTTTATAGAAGAGCCTGAAATACTTTAGATGTGATTGGTCCCGCCTTCAGTCGGCATGAAGGACCTGTAGTTAGCTTCGATTCTTGACTCTTTCGATTTTTAGTCTATCCAGTATTTTGTTGGATAGCTGAGGTTCTCCCGGCGCTGCGTTTATCGTTTGGCCATCGTCGAAGTTTCGAATCTAAGAGTTTTGTGAGGGAAAATTGATCCAATGAAGTGATCGGATTTCATCTCAGCAAAAGAGTGTTCGGAAATTAGGAGTTTAGTGTTTATCACTTTATTCATCATGACCGGGTTATCCCTAAGAATATTACATTTAACATTCTTTCGGGAACTTCCCGTTACATGAATTATCCACCCCCAGCTTTCTTTGTAAAACTGGGTGTATCATTGTATCAGCTGCACGATCGGGTTATCCTTAAGAATACCACGCATGGCACTCTCCAGGAACTTTCCGTGGAAGAAAGGAAATAGTTTAGACTCATACACCTATTGGAGTATCAGGGAGCAGTTTAACCTCTTATACCGGTCGGAGGATTGAGAAGCAGTTTATACTCGTATACTCTTCGGAGTTGTAGGAAGCAGTTTATACTCTTATACCGGTTGGAGTTATGCCGTTTTCAACTGGCTCACTCTAGCGTTATGACACCGGCTTCAACCAAGGTCTGGATGCTATTCTTGAGTGTAAAGCACGCCTTGGTTGGGTGAAGGATCCTCCTGTGGTATGCGCAGTACTTCGGATCCACAATATCGTCAGCTTCCTCCTGATTCGTGATCGGTGGGAGCTTGATCTTGTTATTGTCAAGGAGGGATTTGAAGATGGCTGGAAGATCTTCGTCCTTGAAGGAGTACTCTTTTTGAGGCCTCTGATCCGAAGTCTTTTGCTGCCTCCGGGACTGCTGTTGCGATGTTTGATTAGCATCAACAGTCGTTGTGGGTGTCTTTCCTTTACCACGGGAGGCGAAGTTCGAGTTCGGAGGATTTGTCGTCGATTGACTCCTCTCGGCCTTCTTCCTTCGGAGGAAACGTTCGGCTTGTTCACCACGCACCTTCAAGTCTTTCCAAGTGTTGGACGGTGCTGTTCCCATTGCTTCCAACACGTCCAATGCGAGGTTGTTGTGGCAAGTCTGGAGAATGAACTCCTCGGTGATCGGGTCCCGGCAATTCAACGCTTTGTTCCGGAATCTCTTGACGAAGGTTTTGACCGGTTCCCCGTCCTTTTGCTTCTCGTCGAGCAACGTTCCGATGGATATCTCGGTGTCATCGTCAAAGAAGTTAGCGAGGAATTTTGTCTCCATGTCGTCCCAGCTATTCACGCTTCCTGGCTTGAGGCGGCGATACCAATCGAAGGCGGCTCCGCGAAGAGTGCCAACGAATGACCGCACCATCAGAGGCTCATTATCGGAGATAATACCCAGGTGCGATTTGAAGTAAATCAAATGCTGAGTGGGGGAACCCTTCCCATCGAACGGCGTGAAGTTGATTAAACTAAACTTCACTCGATAGGGGATTGATTCCCACTCTTTTGGGTATGGACAAGGAATGCCCGTTTTCTTCACCTCTTGAGCAGAAATCAACGTATTGATCTTATTCTCGAGGTTTTTGATCTTTAGGTTTTCACCTATACCTTCGTTGGCATCCTCGTTACCACCCCCTGCATTGACGAGAGGGTTATTGGCATCACGAGTTTCATTTGCACCTGTGTCTTCATCTTCCAGATTGTTCTGGTTATGACGACTTGGTTCGCCTTGTTGGTTCCTCAATGCCTGGATTTGTTGCTCATGCATTTCTTTCATGGTCTGCATGGCCATCTGCATCTCGAGCCTGAAGCTCTCCTATTGTTTGGCCATGGCTTCTTCGAGCATCTTGGCCACTTGTTCCGCGCTTATCATGAATGACTCGCGGGGTTCTCCTTTGCTGGATACGGTGTTGTCAGACGCAACCGCAGAGCAAGCATCCGATTCCTCATCTTCTGAAGGTGGTCTTATCCGAACCCTACCATAAGTTCCTCGTGCGATGTCTCCGGACTGCAGACGGGTTAGACGCCGGGATGCTTTCAGAATCGACTCGAGATCATCCCGTGTTGATGTCCTTTTGCTGGTCATGTTAGCGGTGACCCTCGGAAATTCTCCATCTTCAACCACCGCTCTCCTTCGTCGGAAACGCCTAGGCCTTGGCTTTGGCGTTTCAGTACTGAGCCTTTCGAACACCGAGACTCTCTCGGGGACTGCTTTGATGCAGTTACACTCAGATAATACCGCCCGAATGAGTTTGGAACAGGGGCATTGAGTTTCGAGCCTATGAGGACTTCTCTTTCTGGCTCTGCTTGTACCCCTAGCACGATAGTACAGCTCGTCCGTATGAAAGTCGGAGCAACCTATCGTGTGTTGGGCTGTCAAAAGTTACACGCCTCGAAACCTGCCTTTGTAGACGTGAGCTCTCAGAGGGCTCCTGGACTTCAATGCGCAAATTGGCGTGCGTAGCTGCTTTGAACTCCTTGTCATGCTGAGAATGACGGCGACCCCCAGCATGTTGAGCCGTTCGGGGCTTCTTCATCGGGCCCAAACGTTCTTGAACTGTGCTGCGCTCATCGGGAATTGGACCGAGGCGCTCCAAGATTGACCTCCTTCTCCAGGATGGTTCGGGAGGTTGAACTCGTTTTGAAGGCTGTATTGATTGTTCCTTAGCCTGAGTTGCGGTTTCAGACTTCGGCTTCCATATTTGGCGGGTTGGTGGCGGCTTCTTGGCCATCTCCTTCTGCAACCTTCTACGGGTTTCTTGGACTTGAGCCCGTGCTTTCGCTGAGAGTACGCGGCGCTTGTGAATGCGCTCCTCAAGTGTTGAACGATTCCGTTTGACGCGGATCCATTCGTTGGTTGGCGGCTTGGAGGAGTTGCCACTCATCTGTTGTTGAGGCTGCTTGCCTCTTCTGTTCTTCAGATCCGTGTTGTAGCGGATCTCGTCCACAGATTTCATTGCCTTTGCAAATTGTTTCGCAAGGCGTTGACGTTGCCTTTGGCGGGCTCTCTTCGAGAGAGTCACCACGCCCTCGGCAACGGAAGATTTGGCCAGAGCAGATCTGACCTGGTTGGAAGTTAGAGAGATCTCACCCAATGCAGCTTCGGCATCCAGCGGGGTGAGATCTTCGTTGGTAGCTTCAACTTCTTCGTACCAACGAACTTTTCTCCTGGAGGAGAACTTCTTGGACTTGCAGGACTTGCGAGGGGAGGTTGATCCAGACGAGGACACGTATTCCTTGTACTTTTGCTGGTCGAACTCGTATTCGACCTCCTCCACGACCGGGATTGAGATCCGCGGCTGCGACGCAACGATCTCGGCAGCGAGATCGGTGGCTCCCACTGTGGTCGCCAGATTGTTCGCGAAAAAAATCGTGTCTTTCTTCATTGATTCCATTGCTATCTCAGTTAACAACTTTATGCGTTACAAAGATCCGGTCTTTTTATAAGATCCGGTTACAATGAAAATCAAAATAAAAGAAAAGAAAGATTACAACTTTTTCTCTTGTTTGTCGAACAAATCACGAGCTCCTGTTTTACGGTCGCTCGCTTGCGTGGGTTGTTTGCCTACACCGGGGTTTATCCGTGGACCACCGTGAGATCTAGATCCGGTCGGATCTACGCAGTACGACGGGTATTATTTCACCAAGAAAATAATAGCCGGAGGGATTATTTCACCAAGGAAATAATCGTTCAAATCTCGGGATCAAAGACCAAGCTTTGATCCGGAGTGTAGCAACGTAGATCTGAGATCCGCTCCTCTCGAACACCTGCCTTATTTGACGCTGATGATCGCCGAGCACCAGATCTGGATGAGCAAGTCTTCGAAGTCTTAAAGCTTGAATCTTTTTTAGATCTGAGCTTTCAATCCTGCAGGGCTTCGCCTCCTCCAAAATCCAACCTTTGAAAATGAAGAATGCCTAGCCTATTTATAGGCACTCGAACCTGTGCTCGCGCACACGAGTCAGAAGCCACCCGAGCCGCCGGCCACCTCAAGATGGCTCGGCTCATGCCGAGCCACCATGAGGTGGCTCGGCCACCCCAGTTTCCGTTGTTTCCGGTTCCGGTTATGTCCGTGATTCGGTTGTGTGGTTGATTGATCTGGAAATGACTCGTTGACTTGATTCTAGTTTTGGCAGTAAGTCGGGTTCCTGATTTGGCAGTAAATCCGCCTTGGTGTTTGAGTTCGAATCCTCTCTTGATTGGATGACTCGTTGACTCCCCGAACCGTTGACTTGATTCCGCATGCGAATGGATGCATTCCGTTGTTCACGTGCGGTTCGTTAGCTTCGTAGCCTCGTTAGTTCGCTTCGTCGCGTATCGTTTGGCTTCGGTGTTTGCAGGCTAACGGTTGTGCTTGGATATGTCGCCCGATGGTCCATTTGTCGAATCGGCGTTGTCGAGCTGTGTTAAGGGACCTATAGGCAGTTTTATACGCCTACAATTGGAGTATCGAGAAGCAGTTTATACTCGTATACTCTTCGGAGTATAGGAAGGAGCAGTTTATACTCTTATACTTGTCGGAGTGTAGGAATGAGCAGTTTATACTCTTATACTTGTCGGAGTGTTGAGAAGCAGTTTATACTCTTATACTTGTCGGAGTCTTGCCGTTCTCATTTGGCTTATCCTAGCGTTATGACGCCGGCTTCAACCAATATCTGGATACTATTCTTTAAAGTAAAGCAAGTCTTGGTGGGATGAAGGATCCTCCTGTGGTACGCACAGTACTTCGGATCTGCAGTATTGTCAGCTTCCTCCTGATTCGTGATGGGTGGCAAGTTGATCTTGTTGTTTTCAAGAAGGGTCTCGAAGATGACTAGAACGTCTTCGTCCTTGAATGAGTACTCTTTTTGGAGCCTCAGATCCGAAGTCTTCTGCTGTCTTCGGGGCTGCCGTTGCGATGTCTGATTAATGTCAACAACTATTGTAGGTGCTTTCCCTTCATCATGGGAAGCGAGACTCAGATTCAGAGGGTTAACCATCGGTTGGTTTCTTTCGACCTTCCTCCTTCTAAGGAAACATTCGGCCTGCTCGCCGCGTACCTTCAACTCTTTCCAGGTATTGAGCGACTCTACTCCCATAACGTCCAAGATGTTAATGGATAAGTTGTTATGACAGGTTTGCAAGACGAATTCCTCCGTGATAGGATCCTTGTAGTTCATTGCCTGATTACGGAAGCGTTTGATGAAGGTATCCACCGACTCTCCGTCTTTCTGTTTCTCATCGAAGAGTGTCCTGATCGAAACTTTGGCATCATCATCGAAGAAATGAGCGAGGAACATGCTCTCCAGGTCCTCCCAGCTGTTGATGCTTCTGAGCTTGATACAGCGGTACCAATCGAAGGCAGGTCTGCGAAGGGTGCCAACGAATGACCGCACCATCACGGGCTCGTTGTTAGAAATTATTCCCAAATGCGACTTAAAATATATTAAATACTGAGTAGGGGAACCATTTCCGTCAAACGGCGTGAAGTTGATCAAGTTGAACTTTGCCGGATATAGGATCGAATCCCATTTTCTTGGGTAGGGAGACGGAATACCGGTCAAGTTGAACAGATATCAGCGCGTTGATTTTTCTCTCGAGGTCCTTTATTTTATCATCATCGTCTGTATCAGATCTTGGACGATTCCTGAGAGGAATAACGGGGCCACCCCCAGCATTGTCATCTTTGGTGAGACCACCCCTAGTATTATTGTCCTTAGTGGGACCACCCCCAGCGTTCTGGTCAATGGGAGGGTCATCAGCCTTAAGGTGTTCATCCGTGTCTGAATCGCTATCTGTTTGATTAGCATTGTTGCGATGGTTGGATTCATCGAATTGATTAGACAGAGCCCGAATTTGTTGGTCATGCTCTTCCCTCATTCGTAGCATAGTCATTTCCATTTTGATCTTGAATGCCTCTTTCTGCTTGGCTAAGGCATCCTCAACCATTTTGGCTACTTCCTCGGTTTTAATCATAAACACTTCACGGGATTGCCCTAGACTGGATACCGTATTATCAGAAGCGATTGCTGCGTTAGCATTCGATGCTTCATCATCCAAGGATAACCCTCTCTGCATTCTCTGATAATCCCTTTGTCTAATAGTTCCTGATGGTAACCGGGTTAGACGATACGATACAAGCGGATCAGAGCTAGAAGGTCGAATCGATTTTCCCTTATCAACCATATTGATGGTAACCTCTGGGGGTTCGTCACCTTGAACGACCGATCATTTCTTATGGAGACGCTTTGGATTGGACTTAGCCTTTCTGTTGGAGATCCTCTCAAATACCGAGACCCTCTGCGAAGCAGTCTTGGGGCAGCTACATACTGATAATACTGTCCTGATAATTTTGGTACATGGACAGTGAGAGTTCGCTTCCTGGGTACTTCTCTTTCGAGATTTATTCGTACCCCGATAGTACAACTCATCGTTATTACGGTCAGAGCAACCTATCGGCTATTTACATGAATTCTCAGGTATAACGCATTCTTCTGTCTGTCGCATTTTCATCTGAGTAAACATCGCCTTGTTGGCGTCTACAGGAGTCACACGCTTGGAATCACACCTTTGTGAGGGTGAACCTTAACGAGCTCCTGGTTTTCTACACGCACCCCCAAGCGGACCGTTGCAGAAATTATTTTGTTAGGAGGTTGCGTACGACCCCTAGTCTGGATGTTTGCTCGTGGTTCCTTCAATGGTCCTAAGCGTTCCTTAACAGGTGATTTGCCTCGATCTTCGGGTGGAGAACCGATGTGATCCTTCAATAAGACTCTAGATTTGGGGAGATCCACGCTGTCACAGGGCTTCACCGGAGGTGCGAGAGCAATAGGAGCGGGATCTGGAGTTAACAAAGGTCGGAGAGCAGCCTCGGATGCTTTTGCCTTAAGCGCTGATTTAGCCTTTGGCATCCAAACTTGCTTAGATTTTGGTGGCTTTTTGACCACCTTTCCTTTCTGTAACTCCTGTGCATTCCGTACAAGGATCCTTGTCTGCGCTAACAGTGTGTGACGCTTATGGATACGCTCCTCAAGGGTTGAATGAGTTCGTTTGACACGAACCCATTCGTTAGTAGGTGGTTGGGAGGAGGTTCCCAAAGCTGGTTGCTGGAACACTTTGCGCCTTCTGAGTTTCAGATCCGCATCATAGCAGATCCCATCAACAGGCTCCAAAGCCTTGGAAAATTGATGTGCGAGATGTTGACGGCGCCTTTGACGAGCCCTCTTCGTCAGAGTTGGCACACCTTCAGCAGTCGGCTCCTTGATCGTGAAGGAGTTCAGATCTGTAGATCTGATCTCATTGGATGCCGACGGATCGTTGTAAGGTGCAACCGTAGCATCGACTACAGGGAAATCGACTTCTCGGGTCTTTAGATCTGGAGACCGACGGATCTTATGGGAGGAGGAGATCTTCCTGCACTTATGAGGAGGAGAAGATCTGGAGGAGGAGGAGGATATGTACTCTTCAAATTTTTGCTGGTCGAATTCGTACTCGACCTCTTCGAACACCAAGATCTTGATCGTCGGCTGTGGCACGACAGCCTCGGCAGCGAGGCTGTTGGCTCCCACTGTGGTCGCCAGTTTGTTTGCAGTGAAAGTTGATTTCTTCATTGTTGAATCTATTACATGTTTATTGATTGACAGATTCAAAGTAAAATTAGTCTTTTTATAAGACTTTCTTACACATTGAAAAAAATAAAAAAATACAACTCTCTTCAAACAAACGTAACGGGTGTTTATCGCCCGCTGCTTGCGTGAGATCTTGGCCTGTGACGGGGACGTTGATATCCGTGGACCACCACCGATCAGATCTGATTGCTGAAAAATTGGACAGAGTTTCGTCGATTCGTGAAGGAATCAAGAAGCCGAAGCGCTTATCTCGGCAACAGCGAGATAATTGCTCTTCTTAAGATTACCGCAACGGGGTAATCTTAAGGGATGAATCGGGTTGCAGATCTAACGAACTCCTCTTCTTTATGCCGAAGAATCCGCTGAAGTCTCCTCCTCCTCTCTGAAATTCGTGGCTCTACACTCCTAAATTCGATAGGGCTTCGCCAACGCTCGAGAAATCCAGATCTGAAAAAATAAAGATCCTGGAGCTGTATTTATAGGCTCCGGGGAATCCAGGCGGTTAACGTCGAAAACGGTTCAAAATAGCCAAAAACAGTATTCTGGGGGTTGCGGACACCCGTGGGTGTCTTGGCCTGGCCGAGACACCAGTGAGTGTCTCGGTTTGGCCGAGAAACCTCTGGGTGTCTCGGCCTGGCCGAGACACCAGTGAGTGTCTCGGGTATTTTGACCTAAACTTTCTCATATGACCACTAAATGACCTGATCCAAAATTCATTGGAAATCTAACAAAGAGATCTATAACTGTCATGTTTTAAGTTTCTTCAGATTCGAATCGCATCATCTCCAAAATCGTCATTCTTCTCCGAGACACCAACACTGTCTCGGAGTTTGTACTATCTTTAGTATTTTGGCTTTAACTTTTTCATATGATCTCCAAATGACCTGATCTAAGATGCATTAGAAATCTGACAAAGCAATATATAACTTTCATGTTTTGAGTTTCTTCAGATTCGAATCGGATCATCATCAAAATCTCACTACAAGTTTCGAGACACCTTTGGGTGTCTCGGGTTGGCCAAGACACCTCTGGGTGTCTCGCCGAGTCCCGGAACGTAATTCTGCGCGTTCCGTCCGTTTTCACTGTATCTTCGTCGTCCGAACTCGGAATCATGCGATTCAAGATGCGTCGGAAAGCCGTCAAGAAGATCTACAAGTTCTAATGATTAAAACTTCTGTGGAATGGATGGGACATGGAAGGCATTTCATTTTTTTGTAAGTGACACGGAGCTCCAGATCAGTTCATTTCCTCGTTGTTCTGCAGTTCCGTTGCTTCATAGTCCGTCGACTCACTTCATGCGCTTATCGACGTTGATCAAACTTTTATGACTCGGATAGTGACGTTCATCATCTTCTCCCAGTTTTGAGCTTTTCGTGGAGACCTATAAGCGATTTTCGATGCCTACAATTAGTAGTAAATTGTTAGCTAAATATCATCAAAACAAAAAGGCCAACACTTTCGGCTAAGTTGTTGAAAGTTTTTAATGGATCTCTTCTTGAGAGTGTTCCACTAGAGCTTAGCACTCCCTGAAAGAGTAATAGGAAAGCACCGACAGAGAATTTCTTATGAGGCTTGGAGCATACTCATGACATCATAATAATTTTGAACATGCTCGGAGGGGTCTCCCTCGCCCTTATATGTCTTTATGCGAGGCATTTTGAATTTCTCATACAGGATATTCATAAGGTCGTCTGAAAGGTGGTTGTTACTCCCAAAGTTGCTTACGATCGGTCAGTTGACTCAATGTATCCAGAGTCTCTTATGGTAGCCAAAGGACTGGAGAGGCACGGTGACAGAGAGTCTTAGAGACTGCTTCTTACAGCTGTGGAAACCGACTGAGAAGCTCATTGGAGAAGGCAACAAATTTCTCTTGGCAAGATTAAAAAAATCACATGACCTACTGTTTCAAGCTGGGCTTGAGTAGCATAGCTCTGATGAGGTCCTCTAGGATGAGATTGCTCAGCTCTATCTTCGGAATCAGACATGTTCTCTCAAAAAAGAAAGAAGGCCCCACGGTGGGTGCCAAACTGTTGATGTTTGATATCACACGGACTATTAATCCAGAAGAGGATGCTTGCGGGGTTGATGAAGGATGATGAAGGGGATCTCTTCCTTTCCTGACTTTATGTCTGGCCATTGAGTTAGAGTTTGTGATCTATACAGAAGAAGTCATGAGAGGACGGGGTGATGATTCCCCCGTGGTACCTTCAAAGATCAAGTCAGTTGATGAACTTAAGCTTGAGGGGAGTAATAGAATTATGTGTTATTATGCTATGTGCATTAGATATGATGATCTCTCAGATTTAGATCAGGAGGAAAGTTTGAATTGTGAACCTGCCAACTTGCTAACCCCCCCCCCCCCCACCCCCTTTTTTTTTGCGGTCTTTGGAGGGGGAGAGAATCGGGTAATTACGCAGCTTTCCAAGGGCAGAAGGATCACTGTATGAGCGTACTGTAAGGCCGTGTTGAGGGGTGAGCTGGAGGTTGAGTCACCCTTTGTTCTATACGTGTCGGTTTATGAGTGACGGGAGGTCACGTTTATGATATAAGGAGCCAGCAGTCGGCGAGTCTTGTTGGTGTCTGAGTGACGGGAGGTCATTTTAGCGACATCGGGAGCCAGTAGCCGACAAGTCTTGTCGGTTTGTGAGTGACGGGAGGTCACTTCAGCGATATTGGGAGCCAACAGCCGATGAGTCTTCAGACGGATGAGGACGGGGACATAATGATGATCATCAAATGTTAAATAATATTGAAAAGTAATATTCTAGGTCGTCTTTGGGAGGAGTGTCGGCTAACACTGAGTAGTGATCTTTTAATATGAAGAGGATCGACTGAGTCCGCATCTCGAGTCGCCTTTGAGGAATGATGTCGATTCGACTGGGGGAGTGATGGCTCGGCTGTCCTTCAGGTCGACTCCGAGGAGTATTGTATTTCTGGAATGCTGATTTTCGTACCGACTAACACTACCTTCCGAGTTGG
>BQKN01056253.1:32318-45038 GCA_022839385.1 Asparagus kiusianus
ATGTTTATTATGATCACAATTGCTAAAATCCTACAAAATCCGAAATCCAATCTATGCATTTTTTTAACAAATGTAAACAGGAAAATAAAAGAATATCCTTGGGCTAACGTACAGCCCACGATTTGCCCAGTAACCACAACCCAACGGAGCTATTAGTTTTAGTTTGGGATTGGGTGCGGGTTTGGGTAGCGGGTGCGGGTTTCGGGTTTTTTTAGGTTTTTTTTTGTGAAAGCTTAAGTGGGCCGCCTAGTATGGTTGCTCCGACCAAAACTGAGTGGCCAAAGCTCCATCTGCGCCTAGGCAGACGCCTTGCCTAGGGTGGTTTTAAAACATTGGTTTGGAGACCAAATTAGATATGGGATCAACTGTAGTGATATTACTTACTTTAGGTCTTAATTAAATTAAAATTGTGAATATTATAAAAAAAAATTGATATAGCCTTTCAGAACGTCACAACATCCTTGGGACGCTCTGTTGACTGTGGTAGGCCATGTTGGGTCAACTATAATGGTCCAATCTAAGAGCTTAGGGTCTTTATGCACGTTTTTGCAACATCGGGAAGTTCAACCGATTGTGCTAGGACTTGATTCTTTAGATCAACTTAAGATAAGTTAATGCAACGGACATGAACACAATGATAACAACATTAGGAGCTTTGTTCGTTGTGTCTTTTTTATTGGCAACTTAGGCTATAGTGTCATTTTAGGGTTATAGTGAAATAATTGCAAAAATCAATCTGACGCCTTCAGCTGCACTGACCTGCAATACCTAAAGAGGTGTTGCGTTGAAGAGTGGATGAGAAGGATGTGGTAGATACAGTTAAATTCGTAGTGACCAAAAAGAGAGTATACAAGTACTTGAATTGTACTCCTACATATAGAAATTCCAAATTTATCCTCTTTTGGCTCATGGGGGCATAAAGAATGAAAGAAAATATAAAAAAGAACATTATTGCATAAGATTGGATGTAGGATAGAGTATAACACGATTTTATGAAGATTGAAATTTATACTTTTTGGAAAAATAATCAATTATATTGGCTCATTTAAAAGCAACCTAAAATCCAATTTTATGTGTTTGTCGGTCATGGCCACCATAGCTATAATTTTTTATATCCTCAAAACGCAAAAACTGAATAGTGACAACAACAACATGTGGCATCTTAAGATTTTCTAAACAAGTGTGATCACTTGGCTACTCTAGATAAAGAGCATGAGGCACCAAATTCGAAAGCCACTCTTCCAAGACAAAAGGATTATATCGCTTGGTCAAAGATGGATCGCAGAGCTTAATATTTTGTCTAGAGCTTAGTACTTGACCTTGAGCTACATGCATGACGATCTCATTTGCTAGTACAAAAGTATCTTATTTGCAAAGAAAATATGGGAAGCTTTGCATCAGGCTTTTAGGGTGACCTTAGTCATTGACCTATGCGTACTCAATCTTCATTTTGATAAATATAAGTTGAATCCTACTCATGAGATTAAGAAACATCTTAGAGTTATTTCTAATATGATCACACAACTAAGTAAGGAAGGTCAACTTAAAACTACCTGATGTCAAATTCAGGTTGTTATGAGCTCGCTACTGAAAAATACAAAGTGAGACAATGTCAATAGGATAGTCCAATACAAGGAGGATATGAAGGCATTTGCTGATCTTGAAAAATACTTAGTTCTTGAGGAACAAAGTGTTATTCTAGAGGAACCTGAGATTTCAGCTCACCACGTGTAGGCTACAACAAGAGTGTCGTGCTAGCTAGTTGCAAAGCTTAAGGTGCCATGCAAGATGCACCCCTTTAGGGAAGAACCTAAACCTTACAAGAAAGCTCGGTGTGGGAAGAGGGCAGGAAAAAAAGGAAAAAGCTAAAATAGCATATTGCCATAACTATGGAAATCTAGGACATTTTGCGCGTGAATGCGCGCAGCCAAAGAAGGTACCCACTCCATCCTTAAATGATGCATTAGTTTATAGTCTTATTTCTTTTCTACCTTTTACTAATTCTCCTCATTTGTGGTTGCAGCCTTATGACACTCAGGCCATGTAGTGGGGAACAAGGATGGATTTATGGAGTGTTATCACTTTGCAATGGGAAGCGAGCAGCTCTTCAAGGAAAAGAATGTGGAAACTCTTAGCTCCTTCTTGAAGTCTTGCATGCTTCGATGAGAAATTCTTTTCAGTGTCTAGGTTATTAAATTTTGATTATGATGTTAGTTTTTAATAAAATGCTTTATTATGAAATATAATAGCCACATTGTTGGGCAACCATTGAGATGGTTTGCTTTTCATTGATGCAAACAATTCTACTACAAATATCAATAGAAGATACATTTATTCTCTTGAAGTCTATTTCTATGAAATGATTATGTTATATGGCATATGCTAGATTAATGCATATAATGCAAGAAAGGATGATCCATCTCGCTCGAGGCGAACTTCTCAATTTGCTCACTAAGACCATCTTTCTCACTGTAAAACTTTGCCTTAAAAGCAAAGCTATAAGAGAATCATTTGGAATAGTGTACATCCACACCAACATAACTAACCCATTTTGATACTTGCTGACTACTAAGTATGAAGACTTGGACTTGAGTCCCTTATGTCACTATACTCATTAATCATTGTTCATGACACAACCAATCTACCTTGATTTCCCACAAGTATGAAGATTGCTTTCAACGCTGCTGCTTAAATGAGGTTGAGAATTGGTTTGACAAGGAACTGAGTATGGTTGAGAATATCTATCTTAACAATTCAAGGAACTATGTGAGAAGAAAGGGATCATTTAACAAATAACTATTACTTGTACTCCATAACAAAATGGTATGACAGAGAGAAGGACTAGAATATTATTTGACATGCTTACGTGCATGATGACACAAGTGAATTTATCCATATCCTTTTGGGGAGATGAAATGCTATTGTCTGCTATCTATGAACTAAATCGTATGCCTTCCCAGGTTGTTGATTACACACTTCATGGAGCACAATAACTTATGTACATAACTCATCCTATCCACATAGAAAGTGTGCCCTAAAGGAGAAGGTGTGCATATTTATCTGCTATTCAAAGCATTCAAAAGTTATGCATTTATTACAGTACATGAAGTTGGAATAACTTCTAAGATCAAGTCACGAAATGCAAAGTTCCTCGAAGAGGATTTTTCCCTCAAGGGGGAGATGAGCCAAGACTTTAACTTACATGAGATGGAGGAAAGTATACCAAGTGTAAGGACCATGAATTTTGATACAAGTTAAAATATTGTCCTAGTATTTTAAAATATTTAATTATTATTTTTAAAAAAAGTATTTGTATTTTTCTTGATTTTCTATAATTTTCTATGATTTAAAAATCTGATTATATATTTATTTAAATAATTTTGATATTTTTAAATTTATTTTGTACGGTAAAAAGTTCTGGAATTAATTTGTTGTGTTCTCGGTACTAATACATATTATTTTAAATAATATATTATATTATTAATATTATTATGAATTATTTCATATAATACATTGGTATTATTAATTACATGTTTTTGGTATAATTTATTGTATTATTTCTACTGTTACATATTATCTGTCGTATTGGTATAACTAGTACGTTTTACTGTGTATATAATTATCCCATAATTATTGGATTTTAAATGTAAGTAAATATATTTTATTTATTAATTATTTTCGTTTAGTTGTACAATATGAGTAATTTTCGACTATTTCGTATCAATTGTTGTAATAGCACAACATGTACGTTTTTAATTGTAGATAATTATTCTGTAATTAGATTAATTTTTAAATACCCGTAATTATTTTATTTTAATTTATTTTCATCTTAAACCCTAACCCTAACCCTATAAATATACCTATCTATGTATTTTCCCCTCCTCGTTTACAACGCCGCCATACCCTCTACTATTCACGTACCCAGCCTCCCCGTACACCGCCTCTCTCCATCTCTCTCTTCTTCTCTTCTTCCCCAACCGACCACGCTCCACTGCGAACCCAACACCGCCCCAACACCACGCCGTCCCGCCGCTCCCCTCTCCCCGTCGACTCTAGCGCCGCCCCCCCACATCCCCGCCGCCCTGAGAACCCCTCGCAGCGCCTCGAACACCACCGCCTTCGAACACCGCCGCCATCCCCCTCCTTCCCAGATCCACCACCCGATAGCCGCCCTGAGCTCACCCAGACACCACCGACCAGCCTCTCCTTCGCTGTCTGACCGTCGCCGACCTCCAGCGCTGCTCCTCGCCCCGAGCCGCTGCCTGAGACCCGAACCCAGCCGCCCCTGCTCCGCCTGACTGCCGACGGCCTCCTCCTCCGGTCAGTCGCCGACCAAGCTCGAGCTCCGCCTCCCTCTCCCCAAATCCGGCCACCTCCTCAACTCCTCTCTCAGCCCCTCCTCACCACCCCACTCGACAGCAGCCGCCGCTCGATCGCCCCTCCTCGTCGCTGTCCGATGCCACAGCAGCCAACCGCGCGCCTCTCGCGGTCAGCCCCCGTCGACCGCTGCCCCTCCCTTCAGATCCGTCGTGTCGCGTCCGCATTGACCCGTCGCCTCGTCATTAGACCTCGTGGTCTCGCAGGCAAGATCCCGATCCTTGTTTAGTTTTGTTCCAATTCTTATATTTGTCGTAGATTATTATGTGTAAGATTCTCGTTCTGTTAGTTCCTTTCATACGATTTTTAGAGTTGTTAATATTTGCCTGCGTGAGTTTATTGATGAACGATATTAATTACGAGATGCTTTAAATAAAAAGAATATTTTTAGATTTATTTTAAAATTATTATTATAAGAAAAGAAGTTGATTTTGAAAAAGGGGTTAGTTTTGAATTAATATAACGAGAAAGAATTTTTAATAGAATTTTTGGAATTAATAAATTTATGATCATGACGATTGGAAATTGCGACATTTCATGTGTATTTATTTGATAGTTGTAGTTCCATCTTGCAATGTTATTAGTAGTTGTTCACGTTTACTGTTCATGATTCATGACACTTTTACATAGTATTCATTGCATTTATACTCTGTTATAGTTGAGAATCATGTGTATTGCTTGACTATAGTGACCTGTGTGACATGAATAAGACCTAGAGGCATGTGTTGTGTTGACTTAGAAAGTACAAGAGAGTTGGGATGAGGAAGTCCATGTTCATGTGATCGGATAATGCTGTTGATTATATTCCAGACTCGCGCCGGTGAATTCGTGTAGTCACCGGGGTGGGTCTGAGGAACTGTGATATATGTGATTATGATTATATTCCAGGCTCGCGCCGGTGAATTCGTGTAGTCACTGGGGTGGGTCTGAGGAACTGTGATATATGTGATTGTGATTATATTCCAGGCTCGCGCCGGTGAATTCGTGTAGTCACTGGGGTGGGTCTGAGGAGCTGTGATATATGTGATTGTGATTATATTCCAGGCTCGCGCCGGTGAATTCGTGTAGTCACTGGGGTGGGTCTGAGGAGTTGGGATATTTGTGATTTGTGACAGTCAGTTATCCGATGATATGAGCGTTGACTCTGTGTGAGTTGTGAACCGGTGACCTGTTATTTGATTACTAGTTACGTGACCCGGTTACTTAAGGTGATTAGGAATCTTGTGTGAGATGTAGGTCAGTTGTGTTCTTTCCATACATAGATTAGGGTTAATATTTAATTATTTATAATTCGAGACATATGGTATATACATGAGGGTTTCCTTGTTTGGATTATTTCGCTCGACGTACTACGTCTCATGTTGTAGATTTTTAAGTATTAATTCCATCTATTGTATGCCCTATTATTCGTATGATTGTTTCTGATCTCTAGCTGCATGATCTCGTTACCTGATCGATTTTGGATGCTTTATGTTTATCATGTTAGTAGTGTTTTCGCATGTTGATTTGTGGATTTCAGTTATACGTTATTTTGTTGTTTCTGTTATCGTATTGTTTTTCTATTGGATTTCCGTTCGTTCTATTTTCTTTATGGGGTCGGGTCTTGCCGTGCACCATGCACCTGACGTACACCTATTTTCTCTGGTGTACGTCAGACTTAGAAGAAGAACAGGTCCAACTGGGAGATCTCCATGAGTCAGAGGATTCACAGCATGAGTACCTTGAAGACGGTGTAGCAGAAGAAGCTGAAGCTTAGTTATTTGATCTTAGTTTTCTTTTATAGCATTTCTTTTCGCTGGATCATTGTATTTTATATTTTCAGTATTTCTTTCAGATAGTCTTGTATAAGGGCATGTTTGACCCGTATTTTATGTCTGAGATGATATTCATTTGTGATATGTATTATTTTATTCTGAGTTGTCTTTATATTCTTGCTATTGTGATTGGGGACCTATGACTTTGCTTTGTTTTATTTCCAGACGCTTAGCGTATTAGATTGAGAAGAAGAGGTCTAGCACTTATCTCTCCTCAGTCTAATACGTCGCGGGCTTGCTCGCGTCCCGATTCCTGGGTATTTCGGGAAGCGGGGCGTGACACCAAGTAGCTCATTTGAGCATGAAGACCAATTGTAGGCATCAAAAATTACCTATAGGTTCCTACACATAGTTCAAAACGGAGAGAAGGCGATGAACGCTATTATTCGAGTCAAAGAGGATTATCCAAGTCAAAGAGGATCATCAGATGCTATAAAAAAAGTGAAGGAATACACGTAAAATGTTAAAACTTGTGAAACGATGAAGCAAATACAATTAGGAGGGCTTAAGGTGGCTTGCACACGTGCGGGTCAATCTAGAGTGACCCGCACGAAGAAGTAAAATTTTGACCATGATGATATTTGAATCTAAAAATTCTCAAAAGATAAAAGTTGTAGCTCTCTTCGTTAACTTTCCAATGCATCATGAATAACTTCATTCTGAAGTTAGACGTGGGAATTAAATCTAAAATACTAAAGACGGTACAAACTATCTCGAAGAATCTGAGTCACCTCAATGTGACTCAGAAATTCCGAGTCACTTCGAAGTGACTCACGCCTAGGTCAGATCTTAACATATTTTCTGATAATATTGTCTTCTAGAACTCCTTAGGGTCATCCATAAACATGTGAGGTTATCCTTAAACATGTGAAAGCTGTTACACAACCAAAAACTCACCTAAACAGATAATAACGATTGTTCTTCGATCCTATCCATAAAAACGATATTTAAAATCTATAAATACACCCCTAGTACCCTTATAAAGGCATATCTAAAGGGAACCACAAATTTCAGAGGAGCTAGGGTGAGGTTCTGACGAATTTGAGAGAAGCTAGTGAGATCTTAGCGAATTCATGTGCATAAAGAGTGGATTTTGAGAGATCTAAAGCCCGTTTCATCATTCCTTAAGATCAGACTTTGTTTTGATCTCGAGAAGAGTAGTGATCTCACTTTGTTAAGGTTATTTACTTCTACGATTGTTTTCTTTTTAAAGCAAGAGCATTGATCTTTTATTCTAATTAACCGGATCTGATCCGCAATGGTCCACGGATAAACCCCAACACAGGCAAAGATCCCACGTAGGTAGCGAGTGATAAATGTCTTCTGCGTGTGTTTCTAGAGAGTTGTATTTTTATTTTTTTTATTAGTGTAAGAAAAGTCTTATAAAAAGATTAACTCTTTTGAACTCGTTGTAAATGATTAAAGTTATAATGAGTTCCATGAATAAACCAACTTTCGTCGCAAACATGTTGGCGACCACATTGAGAGCTAACAGTCTCATTGCCGAGACTGTCATGTCGCAACTGAAGATCAAGATCCCGGTTGATTTAGCGGTTGAGTACGAGTTTGACGAACCCAAGTTCGAGGAATATTTATCCTCGTCTTCATCAAAATCTTCCTCTCCCTGCAAATGCGGAAAGATATTATCTTTAAAGGAGGCATACTCACTGATGAAGGCTACAAGTAACTCGTCTCTAATCAAGGAGTTATCTAATCAAAGTACGCCAACTTTGACGAAGAGATCTCATCAGAGGTGACGCCAACGCCAAGCTCATCAATTTGCCAAGGGATTAGAACAAGTTGATGGGGTTCGATATTACACAAACTTAGAGTCCAAGAGGTGTCAAGTAACTGAATCACTTCAATAGCGTGTGGCTGACAAATCCTCCAAGCCATCAACAGAAGAATGGATCCTTATCAAAAGGAACCGGTCAACCCGGAAGGAGCGTATCCAAAGGCGTCATGCACGTGCCTCACATGTTCACACCCTTTTGCAATAAGGCACAAGGAATGAAGAAGGAAGAGGTGGCCAAAAAACCATCAAGATCACGCCAAGTCTGTAGGCCAAAGTCTAAAACGACATAAAAAACAACTCTGACAGTGGCCGAAAAGATCAGAAGTCCCAAGTCACTCCAGGGTGACTCGCGCCAAGCCCGAGTCACCTCAAGGTGTCCCGCATCTAATTTACCTCCCGTAGCCATTTCTCTACTCTCTGCTTTCATCAAGCCACGTTCTTGTTCCAGTTGATCCCGTACCTCTGGAGAAGTCTCACGGTAGCATTGACCTGTCGAAATTCAATGCTACGATGACGGACCGTCTTGGTCCTTCGTACAAAGATCAAGGAAAAACTCTGGTGAACAAAACCCGAGTAGTTCCTCAGGCTGGGGGTCGTATAAACACTCCTGTCAAGCCAAAGGCCGCTCAAAGGTGTCCCGCCGCCTCCAAACAAATCGGGACACCTCATTGTACATGTTCGTGCGTCATGCATAAGAGGACTCCTGGCATCGATCGCCTAGGGGTTCATATTGAAATCCAGGAGTCCGTTAAGGTTCCACACTCATAAGGGGGTGGTCCTAAATGTGCGACTCTTGATGCGACCTTGGATCATTCAAAGGAGACAACAAATCATCCTGAGAATATCAACAAGGTTCTTCATCCCCAAATGAAGACATGTCTGTCAAAAGACAATGTTATACTTAGGGCATCACACCAACAAGCGATAGATTACTCCAATGAGCTGCACCATCAAGCTGGGGGTATAAACAAATATCAAAAGAAGGGTGTCCGAGAAACCAGCTCTCACTGTCCATGTGGGAGATCTATCAAGATAGTATTATCAAATGTTGCTGCCACAGGACCATTTCACAAAGGGTCTTGATATTTGAGAAACTTACCACCGAAGCATCGAAGACCAAGCTAAGACATTTTCACGAGAGAAAATCTACTATCTAGGATGATAAATTCCATAAAGTCACCATCAACATGGTTGACAAAGGAAAGTCTGTGATTGCTTCAAATGGCTCTAATCCTGACTTTTCTCCCGAAAAAAGTCAATTCTGGGATAACCCAACGAATATCTCGGCTCCAGCTAGAAGCCATCGAACATAGGGACTACCCGAGGATATACGAAGGACTGTCTTCATAAGATGAACTGTCAAATACTTGCTCTGCAATCGCCTCCAATGATATAATATCCAGCATGGGGGAAGCAAGGGAGTCGTTCACAATCACTCCCGACCCAGTGGCTTAAATGCTTCAGGAGGCTTTAGCTGGATAGCGAGAGGACTCAGAGTTGAAATGAAGATGGAAAGAAGTTGACCATACGATGGATAAGAGAGCAACATGATCAACAACTCCAGACTGTATTAAATAAGCAAGCTGAATCCAGCCGCCACACTCAGAACGTCATAGATGACAGTGATCCAAAAGTGGACGAAGTCATCAAGGCTGATACACCCTTCAATAACACTGGGGGTGGTTCAAATGCACCCCCTTATGATAAAAATGCTAGGGGTGGTCCAACTCATTCTCCTCAACGTCCTTCGAAGGAAGATGTAGATGATGATGAGATGATGAAAGAGCTAGAGAATAAGGTCAATGCCTTAATGTCCACTCAAGAAGTGAGAAAAACGAGTATTTTGTGCCCATATCTAAGAGAGTGGGATTCAATCCCGTACCCGGTGAAGTTCAATCTAATTAACTTGACGACGTTTGACAGGAAAGGTTCACCCACTTATCACCTAATTTATTTCATGTCCCACCTGGGAGTGATCTCCGAGAATAAACCCCTGATTATTCGATCATTCGTGAGCACCCTTCACGGGGCGGCCTTCGATTGGTATCGACGTCTCAAGCTAGGGAGCATTAACTACTGGGATGACATAGAAAGCTCGTTCCTCAACAATTTCTTCGATGATGACACCGAAGTATCAAACGGAGCTCTTCTAGATGAGAAGTAGAAGGATAGTGAGTCAGTTGATAGTTTTGTTAAACACTTCTGTAACAAGGTAATGAATTGTAGGGATCCTGTCACAGAGGAGTTCATCTTACAGACATGCCACAATAATCTTTCCATCAATATCCTAGAAGCCTTGGGGGCCGTATCATCCAAAACTTACAAAGAGTAAAACTATACGGTGAACAGGCTGAACGATTTCTTAAAAGGAAGAAAACTGAAAGAGGCTAACCGATGGCTAAAGCACCTACAACTGCTGTCGACATTCATCAACAACAACCTTGGAGGCAACAATAGAATCTTAATCCAAAGTTCTAGGAGGAGTATTCTTTCAAAGATGATGAAGTTCTAGCCATCTTCAAGTACCTCCTCGCCAACAATAAAATCAAGCTACAATCGATTACAAATCAGGAGGAAGCGAACAAGATTTCGGATCCGAAGTACTGTGCATATTACAGGAGGGTCCATCACCCTACCAAGGCTTGTATTACTTTGAAAAATAGCATTCAAGCCTTAGTTGATGTCGATATCATGACAACAAAATAAACCAAATGAGAACGAAATCCTCCAATAGGTATATGAGGTTACACTACTCCCATACTCTAACGAAAATACGAGTATAAACTATTTCCCCAGCCTCCAACCGGTATATGAGGATAAACTGCTTCCTTTATCTCTAACATGAATTTTCTGGAGAATATTATACATAATATTCTTAAGGATAATCCGAGATCGAAGGATTGTTCAAATCTACGCCCAATGCACATTACCGGGTAGCCTATTCCCGTAAGAATGACAAAGTCCATGTATTCAATATCATATCACTAAGTCTAAGAGAGTTAACTATTTTAGTACAATGTTACATGCAGAATTGACTTAGACAATTCGTATGCTAGTCCGACTCAAACGGTAGTTGGTAGAGCCTTATCAACTGCATTGATGGCTGAGCATTTTCTAAAGATCCTATAAGTACGATAGTCACTGACGCACCAGCTTCATCAGTTGGTCTTGTAGCTTAAGCACCCGGGACAACATCAATTCTAGTCGAAACCTCCATGAGGAACCTTTAAAGCATTCGCAATGGTAGTCGTGTCAGCTCCAATAGCTGGTCCTACAATCAAAACTCCCCTATGGTTAAGCAAATAACTAGTGGGACGTAAGGGTAAGATCCGTGCCTACAGATCAACCAGCATCAACGGTTGGTCCTGCAACCTCTACACTTGGGCCTACCACTCGTTACAATGTCGGTCGAGCTTAAACTGTGTAGACTCCAGTAAATATACGAGTATAAACTATGCTAACACTAGACAACATGCTACAATGAAGGTCAATGCTGATCAACGTAATGATAGATTCGCTGAAATAAGGCTTAGAAAAATTCCAGATAAAAGGATAATCCCCGGGAGTTCAATCGTGATTCAGATACAAATTCCCAACAAAGATGATTAGTTCAACATTGATCTAATGACACGCGCTAATTCAGAAACCAACACTCCAGTTCTAATTCAAGATTTCGATAACGGCCAGACGATAAACGCAACACCAGAAGAATTTTATCTATTCGACAAAATGCTAAATAGACCGGAAGATGAAAAAGTCTAAGAATTAAAGGCTAGACCTATCATATCCAAAGTATTCTAGCTTCCTCTATAAAAGAATGAGCCTAAAATACTTTGGAGGGGCTATCTGTAGGCGTTAAAAATTATCTATAGGTTCCCGCACGTAGTTCAAAATGAAGAGAAAGCGATGAATGTTATTATCCGAGTCAGAGAGAATTATCCAAGTCAAAGAGGATTATCCAATACTTTAAAAAGAAGAGAAGGAACATACATGAAGCATCAAAACATGTGAAACGATGAAGCAAATACAATCAGGAGGGCTCAAGGTGGCTTGCACACGTGCGGGTCACTCTAGAGTGACCCGCACGAAGAAGTAAAATTTTGATCATGATGAGATTTGAATCTGAAAAATCTTCAAAGACAAAAGTTGTAGCATTCTTCGTCGGATTTCTAATGCATCTTGAATTATTTCATTCCAAGGCCGGACGAGAGAATTAAAGTTAAAATACCGAAGACAGTACAAACTGTCTCGAAGAATCCGAGTCACCTTAAAGTGACTCAGAAATTCCGAGTCACTTCGAAGTGACTAGTGCTCAGTTCATCTCTCAACATGTTTTCTGATAAGTTTGGCTTCTAGAACTTCTTGGGGTCATCCATAAACATGTGTTGTTATCCTTAAATATGTGGAAGCTGTTACACAATCGAAAATCCACCTAAACGAATAATAACAGTTGTTCTTCGATCCTATCCACAAATACGGTATTTAAAATCTATAAATACACCTCTAGCACCCCATAAAGGTAGATCTAAAGGGAGTCATGAATTTCAGAGAAGCTAGGGTGAGGTTCTGACGAATTTAAGAGAGGCTAGCGAGATCGTAGTGAATTCTTGTGTATAAAGAGTGGATTTCGAGAGAACTAAAGCCCGTTTCATCATTCCTTGAAATCAGATTTTATTTTGATCCTGAAAAGAGTAGTAATCTCACTTTGTTTAGATTATTTACTTCTGCGATTGT
>BQKN01056253.1:60038-86599 GCA_022839385.1 Asparagus kiusianus
AGTATTAGAGGGGCCGTTGCTTGGTCATGATCAAATGTCTTCCAATGTTCAAGTCAGTAATATTTTTTTTTAAGTATCCATTGTCTATAATATCTTTTTTTTTTCTCTAGGAACAAAGGAGTTCAAGAGCAACATCTAATTTCATATTCTTACCATTGAATTGGAATTATTGTTTATTACAAGAGATAAAGAGGGATGTATATATGTTCAAGAGTTTGTCATGTTGGGTTTAAATATAATATATGAGCCAATATATTAAATAGATATGTATTATGTGCTATCAATCAATGTTAGCCCATTAAAGTAATCTGATTAGAGTTTGGGCTTTGAATGCATAATTAAAGTATGTACCTCCTATGTGTAGAGACCAAAATATAATTGTTAATTCTATGATGTGCTGAATTGATAATTATGAATAATTGATAACAATTATAAATAGAGTTGTGGTTCTTCAAATCTCTACGTAGAATCTCTTTCTAATTTTCCATCTTCAGAAGGATTAGGGCGATCTCTAAGGAAGATATATACGTAAAAGATTTGGAAGATCTACATCTTAAATAACTTAAGAATCACATCCTACTTCGTGGATTCAGGTATAGTTCTGCACCTTCTTAATTATTTTAATAGTTTGACATGAACATCTTGGAATTGATTAGGGTTTTATCTATTAAGGTAAAAGTTTTCTTTTGATCTAACATGTCATCCTTGAGTTCCCTTGCATCTTTCTTTTTTTTTAAATCTGTATGGTGTGCGTGTTTGGGTCAAAAGTTGAGATTTTCAATGGTGATGAACTCATTACAATTTCAGCCATTACACTAAGTTCAAAAAAAGAAAGAAAGTCGATATTTTTATTAGATCTCATTTATACAATGAAAATAAAGATTACAACTCTTGTCAAACAGCGCAACGGACGTTTATCATCCGCTGCTTGCGTGGGATCTTTGCCTCTGCCGGGGACGTTAATATCCATGGACCGCCGCGGACCAGATCCGGTTGACAGATTGATGATCAAAGCCCTTACTTCACGAAGGAAGTAATCGCTACAGCGGTAATCTCGACCAAACGAGATTACGGCTCTTCTCGAGATTTAAGATCAAGCTTAAATCCGGAGGAATAGGGGACGGGTCTCAGATCTCTCGAACTCCACTCTTTATGCACAGGAGATCGCCAAGATCTGCTAACCCTTACTATAAATTCGCGGCTCCACTCTCTAATTCGGCAGCGTTTCGCCTTCTTGATGTCCACCACTTTGAAATGAGCACCCGAGCTCGTATTTATAAGCTTCGGAAGCGGGTATTTGGATAAGAACGAGGGATTCCTCCTTATCTTCAGTTAAGAACTGATTAACCATAATATCAGATCAGTTGAGATGCTCAGGAACCAACAAATCTCGAGAGAATCCGTGAAAACTAAAAAAAAAGATCAAACCTACAAAACCGTCACCCGGTGGCTCGGCCGTCGAGTCACCGTTTGGTGACTTGGTTATGGGCCGAACCCCTGGTTCGGCCGAGTCGTTTTGATATGACTCGGCCGCCAGCGGCTTTTATTGGTTTTCCGGGTTTTGACTTGTTTCGTTGTTACGCGTATTTCGTCGTTTCGTTGACTTGTACGCTTTCCTGATTCATTTCGCGAACGCATGGATAGCTTGACGGTGGCCGACAGGCATGTAGGCCTATTGGTTCGCTGTTTAGCTAGCCGATGGGCGTGCCGGCCACTTGGTTCGCCGATTTGGTGATTGATGAGCGTGCAGGCCACTTGGTGACGGTCGGTGAGCACGCGGGCCACTTAGAGGTGGTTGACGAGTGCACGGGCCACTTGGAGGTGGCCGGTGAGCGCACAGGCCATTTGGAGGTGGCCGGTGAGCGCACATGCCATTCGGTTTGCTGTTTTACTTCATGTGTTGGTCGGCGTCGGATAATCCTCTTAGACTTAGATAATGGCGTTCATCACCTTCTCTCTGTCTCGAGCTGTGTGTGGATACCTATAGGTATTTTTAGACGTCTACAGATACCCCATCAAAAGTATTTCAGACTTATTCTTTTATAGGGGAGTCTGGAATGCTTTGGATGTGATAAGCCCAACCTTCAGTCAGTGTGAAAGGACCTGTGAATTGCTTTAATTCTTGACTTCTTCAGCCTTCAGTCCATCCAGTGTTTTGTCGAATAGATGAAGTACTCTCGGCGCTACGTTTATCGTCTGACCGTTGTCGAAATCTTGAATCGAAATTGGTGAGTTAGTTTTGGCTCGTGTCATTGAGTTGACTTTGAACTAATCATCTTCGTTGCAACGTGTTGACCGACGTTGACCTAGGGCTATGCGTTGATCGGCGTTGGCCTTAGGGTTTTGTATCGATCGGTGTTGACTTTCATCGCAACACGTTGAACGGCATTGACACAGTTTATACTCGTACGTTTTCTGGAGTCTACACAATTTAAGCTCTTAAGGCGTTGGAGCATGGCGGTCCTAAATGTTGGGGTTACAGGACCAACTATTAAAGCTGATTCATCTGCATGTATGGCTTTTATTCTGAAGTTGTTGGATGCTCAAGTCATGAGACCAACTAATGAAGCTGATGCATCAATGACTCGTGTTTATAGAATTTTTGGTAAATTCTTAGCCATCAACGGGTTTGATTAGCCTTTACCGACTACCGTTTGAGTCGGGCTAGCATGCGGATTGTTTAAGTCCGTTCCGCATGCAATGTTGTGCTAAAAGAGTTAACTCTTTTAGTGCTACGATATTGAATATGTAGACTTCGTCTTTCTCACGTGAAAAGACTAAACGGCGACGCGTATTAGGCATAGACTTAGGATTTTTGGCAAATCCTCAGCCTTTAACGAATTTGATGTACCTTTACCGATTACCGTTTGAATCGGGATAGCAAGCGGATTGTTTAAGTCCGTTCCGCATGTGACGTTGTGCTAAGAGAGTTAACTCTCTTAGTGCTACGATGTTGAATACGTAGACCTCATCTTTCTTACGAGAATAGACTATCCGGTAACGTGTATTAGGCGCTGACTTATCCCTTCTTAGGATTCGGGATAGAAGTCCCCAGACTTGGATTCTGGTGTCTTCTTCAATCGGTGAAAGACTAAACCGGCAACGCATGTTAGACGTTGACTTATCTCTTCTTAGAATTCAGGATAAAATTCCCCGTGCGTGTGAGGCACGGATTTTGGTGTTATTATTAACAACCTGCCACAATACCGAATATGTGGGCTTTGTTCTTTTTACGGTTAAGAACTAACCGGCAACGCGTGTTAGGCATTGACTTATCCCTACTTAGGATTCAAGATAAAATTCCCCGTGCGTGTGAGGCACGGATTTTGGTATTATTAATAACAACTTGCCACAATATCGAATATGTGGGCTTTTGTCCTTTTTACGGTAAAAGACTGACCGGCAACGCGTGTTAGGCGTTGACTTATCCCTACTTAGGATTCGGGATAAAATTACTTGTGCGTTTGAAGCACGGATTTTAGTGTTATTAATGATAACCTGCCACAATATCGAATATGTGGGCTTTTGTCCTTTTTACGGTAAAAGACTGACCGGCAACGCGTGTTAGGCGTTGACTTATCCCTACTTAGGATTCGGGATAAAATTCCCCGTGCATGTGAGGCACGAATTTTAGGAGTTTAAAAAAGTGGTGTCTTCTTCTGGGGAAAAGACGAACCCGATACGGGAGAGGAAGAATTTTATATTCTATCTCCCAAAGCTGAAGAAGAAGAATTTTATATTCTATCTCCAGTCACAAAAGGAAACTCAAAGTGGGATCTCCACTTCAAGAATCCGGGAAGGTAAAACTAAGAGTGGGATCTCCACTCCGAGAATCAAAAAGATTTGAATAATCTTAATTGTCGGAAGGTTTGATTATCGAACTAAAGATGGATTTCTCATTTATCGAGAGTGAATTATGGTTTTGGTCCTTAATATAGGAAGGTTTGACCCAGTGGGAGTTTAAGGTGATCCTAACTGTAGGAAGGTTTGATCACTTGGTTTGAAAGTGAACCTCTCGTTCATTGGAGGAATCGAGAGGGGATTTTGGTTATGATCCTAACTGTAAGAAGGTTTGACCAAGTGAGAGTAGGAGTGCGAGATGACCCTAACTTCTATAGGTTTGATCACTCGATTTGTGGACCTCTCATTCATTGAAGGAATCGAAAGGGGATTTTGATTGTGGTCCTAACTGTAGGAAGGTTTGACCAAGTGAACAGTGAGAGTGGGAGTACAAATTATAGTGGGAGTGTTAATTCGTACAAATCACTCAAAGGGGGTTCCTAGTGTTAAGTGGCAAATACTTAACACGGAGGGGTTTGACAATTATCAATGATTGGAAGATTAAAATTCCGAGTACTATGTCTGGACTCTAACAATGGGAGTGTTGAGCGCACAGACGTAGTGAGAGTTTGAATGGGAGTTTTGTGAGGGAAGATTGATCCAACGAAGTAGTCGAATCTCGTCTCAGCAAAAGAGTGTTCGGAAATCACAGTGGGAGTTTAGTGTTTATCACTTTGTTCGTAATTATCGGGTTATCCCTAAGAAAATTACATGTAGGATTCTTCCGGGAACTTCCCGTTACACAAATCATCCACCCCCAGCTTCCTCTGCAGAACTGGGTCTGACATTATACTCAGTTACATGACCGGGTTATCCTTAAGAATAATACGTATAAAAATTCTCCAGGAACTTCCCGTTAAGAGTGAGAAACAGTTTAGACTTGTATACCTATTGGAGTATTGAGAAGCAATTTATACTCGTATACTCTTCGGAGTGTTGCCGTTCTCATCTGGCTTATCCCAGCGTTATAACGCCGGCTTCAACCAAAGTTTGGATGTTATTCTTGAGAGCAAAGAAATCCTTGGTGGGATGAAGGACCCTCTTGTGGTATGCACAGTACTTTGGATCCGTAGTGTTATCAGCTTCCTCTTGATTTGTGATAGGTAGTAGCTTGATCTTGTTGTTTTTAAGGAGGGATTCGAAGATAGCCGGAACATCTTCGTCCTTGAAGGAGTACTCTTTTTGAAGTTTCGGGTCCAAAGCCTTTTGCTATCTTCGGGATTGCTGTTGTGACGTTTGATTAGCATCAACAGCAACAGCAGGTGCCTTGTCCTTACCATAGGAGGTGAAGTTCGAGTTCGGAGGATTAGCCATTGGTTAGCTCCTCTCGGCCTTCTTCCTTAGGAGGAAGCGTTCGGCCCGCTCTCCGCGTGTCTTCAACTCTTTCCATGTGTTGAACGGTGTGAATCCCATAACTTTTAATATCTTAATAGATAGGTTGTTATGACATGTTTGGAGGATGAAATCCTCCGTGAACGGATCTCGGTAGTTCATCGCTTTATTTCGGAAACGTTTGATGAAGTCGCCGACCGTTTCTTCGTCTTCCTGTTTCTCGTCAAAGAGTGTCATGATGGATATCTCGGCATCGTCGTCAAAGAAGTTACCAAGAAATAAGTTCTCCATATCGTCCCAGCTGTTAATACTTTCGGGCTTGAGACGACGGTACCAATCGAAGGCCGGCCCGTGAAGGGTACCAACGAATGAACAACTATCAAAGCTTCATTGCCGGAGATCATGCTCAAGTGGGACTTGAAGTAGATCAAATACTGAGTGGGCGAACCCTTCCCATCGAATGGTGTGAAGTTGATCAGGTTAAATTTCACCGGATACGAGATCGAATCCCACTCTCTTGGGTAAGTACATGGAATCCCGATCTTCTTTACCTCTTGATCAAACATCAAAGCGTTGATTTTTCTCTCGAGGTCCTTCATTTTCTAATCCTCGCTCGTATCGGGGATTAGATGATTCTTAAGAGGAATAACGAGGCCACCCCAAGTGTTGTCATTATTGGTAGGACCACCCCCAGCGTTTTGGTCAATGGGAGGGTTCTCAGCATCGAGACGTTCATCCACATCTGAATCGCTACCTACTTGGTCAGCAAGGTTGCGACGGCTGGATTCACCGAACTGATTGGACAGAGCCCGAATTTGTTGGTCATGCTCTTCCCTCATTCGTAGCATAGCCATTTCTATTTCGATCTTGAATGCCTCTTTCTGCTTGGTTAGGGCATCCTTGAGAATTTTGGTGATTTGCTCGGTGTTGATCATGAATGCCTCGTGTGATTATCCTGGGCTGGACACCGTTTGGTCAGAAGCGACTGCAGAGTTAGCATCTGATGCTTCATCATCGGAGGATAATCCCTTCTGCATTCTCTGATAATCTCTTTGTCTAATAGTTCCCGATCGCAACCGGGTTAGACGATGCGATATAAGCGGGTCAGAGCTAGAAGGTCGAATCGACTTTCCCTTATCAGCCATATTTATTGTGACTTCCGAAAATTCAACACCTTGAACGGCCGATTGTTTCTTGCGGACACATTTTGGCTTGGACTTAGTTGCTCCGTTAGAGATCCTCTCAAATACCGAGACCCTTTGTGGAGCGACCTTGGGGTAGTTATACGCCGATAAAACTGCCCTGATAATGTTTGTGCATAGACAATGAGAGTCCGTTTCTCGGGTACTTCTCTTTCAAGATCTGTTCGTACCCCAAGCCCGGTAGTACAACTCATCGGTCTGAAGACCGGAGCAACCTATCGTGTGTTGGCATGACTCATCAGGTATAACGTCATCGTCTGACGAATACGTTTCCTTCCAAGGACTCGATGCCTTGTTTGCGTCCTCAAGAGTCACGCGTTTAGAGCTGCGCTTTTGGGAGCACGAACTCTTGACGGGCTCTTGGACTTCAATTCGTCGTCCGAGGCGGTCAAGTGTAGGGGTTTTCCCATTATAGGAAGGCTCTGACTTGTCACGAGGGTGTGTACGACCCCCAGCTCGAGTGGTTGCTCGGGGTTCAGTCACCGGACCCAAGCGTTCTTTGATCGAAACATTACCTCGATCCTCGTACAAAGGACCCAGGCGATCCATCATCCTCATCTTGAAACGGGACAAGTCTCCATGGTCGTAAGGCTTCACCGGAAGTGCGGGATCCGTCGGGATAGGAATAGGGACCGTCGGATACTGAAAACAGTCCGCGGGAGTGTTTTCGTCGAAAGTTGGTTTCATTGTGGAATTCATTATATCTTTAGTCGATTACAACAAATTCAAAAAGAAATGGCCTTTTTATAAGACCTCTCTTACACAACAAACAAAAAATTACAACTCTCTAGAAAATAACACAGAAATTGTTTATCAACTCCTGCTTTTGTGGGATCTTTGCCTGTGCCGAGGGTGCGTTAGCCAGTGGACCACCAAATCACAGATTCTGGTTGAATCGTGAAGGTTTTGGGGATTTTTCCTTCGTTTATCGAAGTAAGAATTTGAAGCGAATATCTTATCGATGTAAGATGTTCACTCTTCTAAAGATCAAGTCAGAGCTTAGATCTCTAGGAATCGCCAAAAGCTTCTTGAGGATGTTTGTGAAGAATGAAGACTCTCTCTTGCTCCAATTCACCAAAAAGCTCAAGTCTCTCTGTCTTAATTGCTCTTCCTGCCTGGATCTCTCTCAATGATGGCCCTAGGGGGGTATTTATAGCCTCCTTGGATGATAGCTGAAGAAAATAATCCATCAGCAACTGCCCCTTTGGGCGCGGCAGCCAGGGATGACTTGGCTGAAGAAGTGACTTTGGCGCGGCAGCCATAGGTGACGCGGCTGAAGAAATTCCTTTGGCGTAGCACTCGCCGTTGACGCGGTCAAAGGAGTGGTTACCCTCTCGTTTGTTTGTAACCGCCATCCCACGACTTTAAACTTCTTAAATGCCACGATTTTCGTGGGTAGTGGGCATGATTTTCGCTTGTAACTGCTTCTCCCATGTTCATAAGTGATCCCCAGCAGTTAATAAGCTATGTGGGTCGTACAAAACTCGAGAAAACTATCAAAAATAACGTTTCCAGCTTCTCAGTGCGGAAGTGTACGGTGGCGCGCATTGCCGCGGCAGTGTACGGTGGCGCGCATTGCTGCGGCAGTTACCACTGCCGCGCACCTCTCGGGTATTATAGCTTTAACTTCTTCATATGATATCGGAATAAGGTGTTCTAAAATGCGTTGGAAAGATGACGAAGAGATATATAACTTTTATCTTTTGAGATTCTTCATATTTGAAGCATATCATGGCTTAAATGTGTGAGACATTGCCGCGGCAGTCATCGCTGACGCGCACTACCGAGACCGTTTGCGTTGTCTTGGTTATTTTGGCTCTAATTCCCTCGTCTAATGTCGGAATGAGGTGATCCAAGATGTGTTAGAAAGCTAACGAAGAGATCTACAACCTCTCATTAGTGCATCACTCTATTTATGTGCGTGTCACTTTCCACTGCCGCGCCTATGCGCGTCAGTGTACACTGTAGCGCACCTCTAAGGCAGTTTACGTTGTCTCGGGTATTTCAGCTCTAACTCCCTCTTCCGATCTCGGAATGAGGTGATCCAAGATGCATTGGAAAGATAACGAAGATATCTACAAATTCCTATATGCGTGTCACTCTGTTTACTTGCGCATCACTCTCCACTGCTGCGCCTATGCGCGTCAGTGTACACTGCCGCGCACCTCTGAGGCAGTTTGCGTTGTCTCGAGTATTTTGGCTCTAACTCCCTCGTCCGATCTCGGAATGAGGTGATCCAAGATGTGTTGGAAAGCTAGAGAAGAGATCTACAAATTTCTATAGGCGTGACATTTTGTTTGTGTGCGAAACACCTTCCATTGTCGCGCCTATGCGCGTCAATGTTCCTTGTCGCGGGTGTTCATATTGTTCTTCTATGTTGTTTCACCTGTTCCTTTGCTTCTTTTGTCTTTAGATGATCCTCTCTGACTTAGATAGTGACATTCATACCTATACGTATTTTTAGACGCCTACAGGGAGGCGAACCGAACCGGAGGCGAACCGAACCGGAGCGGTTCAGACACAAACCACCCAATGGCGAACCGAACCGGAGAGGTTAAATATCATGATTAAATATTTTTAATTTATTTCCTTACTAAAATTTGTTTCTCAGCTTCACATCGATGGTTTTTGCTCACTCATGTCTCTAAACTCTAGCACTGTGATTATTTATTTTCTCTGATCTTTGTTTAAATGAGATACACTCAATTTAAATTTTCATGTTGATAATTGAATTTACAGGAAACAAATATTATCCGAAGCCAGGTTGAATTAGCATGTTATTTGGACCGACATTAAATCGAGCTTGACTTGAAAAAGTATAGTATTTAAAAAGTGAAAAATACTTGAAAAATAGCGTTATAAAAGGAAGGTGAATAAAAGCTAATAATTAAGATAAGGTGATGGTTAAAAGTGGGTTAAAATGCCACAAAAAAGAATTTGAAGTTTGTTCCTATACCTTGATAGACTTTAAAAAAAATCATAAACCAAAGATTAATTCTAACTCTAGTACACTTGTATATCCACATAAGCATATAAAAGTACTAAAAAAGTTCATAAAATTTTCTTTAAAATTTTCCTAATTTACATAAATAATAAACTATTCTATAAAATATTTAGAAAGACATGTCTTTTATTCATTTTGCTTTATTTTTTATTGAGTCAGCATCAATCCTTCTCCACCTTTATCTTTTTCGAACAAATTAGGCTACATTTAGATGCTGAAAATGGACAATAAACTTTAAAGTGGAAGTTAAACTTATATAGCTTAATGAAAAAATATCAAACAACTACTCTTTTCTATACTAAGTTTTGAAATTTTAGTCTTTTTTGTGATTTTGAATTTTAAGGGTGTGTTTTGCATATTTTAAACTTTGAGAATATTTTTTGAGAATTTTAAATTTTAAGTTGGTTGCATGTAATTTTTATGTTTCATGTGTTGGTGGTAAGTTTTCAAATGGCAGGATATTTCTTGCAACTCTAAAATTTTAAGGTGTTTTTAACAATTGTTAAAACTTTATATTGCTTTTTTGTATAATTTAAATTTTTATCAGTCTGCTAATAATTTCTATATTTGATATGCACTCATTATATGTTTTGAAATTTTAGGGTGCTTTTTTATTATTTGAACTTTTGAGGATATTTTTATAATTTTTAAAATGTTGAGTGTGCTAATTGCAAATTCTAAATTCGTTAAAGGTTGTTGTTAATTTATAAATTTTATGTTTGTTATTTTAAGTTTTGAAACGTAAGGATGTTTTATGTAATTTTATACTTTTGATGGTATTTTGTATAAATTTTGAAACTTTTTGGATTATTTTGTAATACTACATATATTACAGCACGTCAGTTCTTTTCCTTAACAAACTAATACTGTGAAGGTATTTCATATATTTTATTAATCCTTTTTAAAAAAAAAAAATTTTGACTTGTAGGTAGTTCACATAAGATTAGGATAGGATATAATAATGATTAGGATAGATTAAGATTTAAATAAAATATTCAAAATAGTGAAGAGTAATATTGACTATCAAAAGCTTTTCACAAACTCATAATTTTAGAGGAGTATGATGTTTGCAAGTTTAAGTAGGCCGTTAAATAAAAAAATGGGGGGTTTTGCATGCTTATATACGTACAAACACCCCTCAAATCTTTGATATTTTTAAAATTGTCCTTCGAATCTTTACAAAATTGCCCCTCAATTCTCTTGCATATATAAATACACCCTCAAATCTTTCATATTTTTTAAATTATCCTACAAATCTCAATATTTTCAAAATTGCACCTCAATTCTCTTGCATTAAATTTTTTACCTCTCCCACTTAACAATTTTAGATTCCAAACAAGAAATTAATGTTGCAAACATTTTGAAAATTAAGAGAAAATTTTTAACATTCCCCTATTTAGAAACCAACATTGTTAAATTGAAGGGTAGAAAAACCCAATAAGAAGAATTCAGGGGTAAGTTTGCAAATATCAAGATTTGGGGTGGGGGCAAATCTGCAAATATGAAATATTTGAGAGGTATGTATGCAAAAACCCCTATAAAATTTCCCTCAGGACTAGACCATCGTGGTTAAATGATCAAGTGCCTACTTGCCAGAATTTCTTTTGATCAGCCTCCTTCTACAAGTTGCATTTGTTGCGCTTACAATAATTGTCAAAGAAGTAGGTAAAATAAAGGCATGATCACTAATATTAGGGATAATATTAAAAATAAGTCCAGGATTAACCGGTCGGCCCATCAATTACTTGCTGACCTTTGTTGCCGTCCCTTGACTTCCATTTTCTAACCGTCCATTTTCATTTGTTTTTAGCTATATTTAATAATGGGATATATATTATAAACGAAAAATTCCTCCACCCAAAAAAGTAAGTTTAAGTAATACTGTAATAGACAGTGTTTTAAGCTATGTAATTCAGTAAAAGTTCTTTTTTATTTTGAACCTAGCCCAAAAAAGCCCATACGGGTAATTAGTTCAGTCAACTGAATATACAACGTTTTGAACCAAATTAAGTTAACAGGCACAGGCCAATAAAAGTTACCTGACCGTAAGCTTAGTCTCCACATTCATTCAACGTTCTTGAATCAAAGTGACCTGTACAGGCCAATAGAAGTTACCTGACCGTAAGCTTAGTCTCTGCATTCATTCGCCTGAGACGATATTCTAGAAGCCTGCTGCCAAGTCTAAAAGGCACAATCTTTTCTCCTCACCACTTGTTGAGGTACTTATGATTTTAAAGATGAAACATTTTTTTGACTTTTCCCCTTCAATTTCTTTGATTTCTTTTTCTTGGTAGTTGGAAGTACTTTTCATAACCTAGAAAATCCTCTGTTGATCTTTGAAATATCAGCAATCTTTGAAATATCAGCAACCACGACACCTACCATTCTCAAAATTCACTCTATAAAAGGCTAAACCTTTGCTTACCTCTATGCTCACTCACAAGGAGAACAAACACTCATCGGTGCTACATAACAACAGAGAGGAAACATGAGTTCAGGGAGCTGGAGCCACGAGGTCGCTGTCAATGTCGCCGCAGGACGGATGTTCAAGGCGGCAATGCTCGACTGGCACAACCTCGGCCCTAAGATTGTGCCTGACTTTATTGCCGGTGGCTCCGTGGTGTCTGGAGATGGATCTGTAGGAACCATCCGAGAGATCAAGATCAACAATCCTGGTTAGAATTTTCAGATATCATCTTCAATCCTATATATATATATTGACGCCAATATTACGTCTTTCCTATGTTTTTTCATATTTTAATCGCAAGGATCGGTCAGTACTGGACAGAAGTTGACAGCTCAAAGATGACCTACAAAGAGATAGGACTAATGAATTCATCCTGTTACGTTGTGACTAGAAATATAAATCCTTTCATGACATCTTGCAGCAGTTCATTTAACTACATACTCTTTCAAATTTGGACTGATCTCATCTTTTAATTTTGTTAAATCAAACCCACATATTGAGTTGAGCGGACTCCAGGCACTCCTAATAGTTCTCTTTTTTCCTTTTTGTGTGTACAGCCATACCTTTCAGCTATGTGAAGGAACGCCTGGATTTCGTAGACCATGACAAGTTCGAGGTGAAGCAGACCCTTGTGGAAGGCGGAGGTTTAGGTAAGATGTTTGAATGTGCCACCACTCACTTCAAGTTCGAGCCCTCGAGCAACGGTGGATGCGTCGTCAAGGTGACTGCATCCTACAAGATTCTCCCCGGTGTCGCCGATGAGAGTGCAAAGGCGAAGGAGGGAATAACCAACCACATGAAGGCAACCGAAGCTTACCTCCTAGCCAACCCAACTGCCTACGTTTAAATATAGAGATTGTGTTTCTTTGCGTGAAGTGCTTGTGAGTTTGAATAAGGAGATTGGATATGAGGAAGCTTGATGGAGTCATACATAGTTAGTTTATGTTGAATGATCGATCAGCCTTTTTTGTGTCAAGTACTTGGGAGTTTGAATAAGGAGACTGGATATGAGAAAGATTGATGGGTTTATCGTTCATGTTGAATGATCAGCCTTATCAGTTTGTAACAGTGTCGAATGATCAGTCTTATCAGTTTGTAATGGTGGCTTCAAGCCATATGCTTATTTGCTTCAAAATTTTTGAGTGTTCCGTTGTGTGTTACGAAAAAAACTAATAAGTAAATATTGAGATGAAAGCATAAATAGTTTAAAACTTAGACAAACGACTTAATCGGAGTTCAATACAAGGCCTATGTTCTTGGACTTCAGAAAATCATTTTATTATTTTAGAGAACAGAAACAGAGACAGAAGACATGAGAGAATTAGTAACAGAACGTCTAGCCAAATATCTTTAGTATTCTTCTTAACTACAAAATAAAACAACCCAGATACCTATATGGATGTCACAGAGGACTTTACTCGGGTGTAATTTCCAAACCTGTCATTTAGTACGATTCAAACAAAAAATTCCAGCAAAACTCAAGTGATGATTGAGTCCTAACAAACAGTGAATAATCTGCTCAACCTTGTTGGAGTTATATCATATAGTAACGCTGAGCATGTTTTAGCGATCCGCGATCTGTTGAGAATTTAAACGCCGAAACCCCTAATGCAGCAGAAACGCGGTATAAAGAAAGTACACCAAGTTTTAACGAGGTTCGGCAAATGCTTACGTCCTCGGGAGCCACACAATAAATTTCTTATTAATCTAACAAGAAATTACAATTCAGAGCGAATCTCAAACTTGAGATTCCTCAAATAAATGTAATCTTTCACTGTAGCTACAGTGAAGATTCATCTCTCCTTAAATACCCCTCTTAACTTCTTTCTCCCCTCTTTAGTTTCTTCCTTAATGATTTCACTTTCGAAATCACGAGAGAGAGAGAGCGCTGGAGAAAATATCGTGAGAAAGGGGAGGAGTTCCGCCGC
Source organism: Asparagus kiusianus (assembly GCA_022839385.1). Taxonomy (NCBI): domain Eukaryota; kingdom Viridiplantae; phylum Streptophyta; class Magnoliopsida; order Asparagales; family Asparagaceae; genus Asparagus; species Asparagus kiusianus. The sequence goes on from BQKN01056253.1 coordinate 73,812, forward strand.
CTCTGATTTTGCACGAGAAGATGAGGAGAAGAAGATACAGTATCTCGGGCTTGGGGTTTCTCCTTTTATAGGGAAACCCTAGCCAGCTCACGACAGCCTGTCGTGAGCTGTCCTCGAGCTCGCCTGCACGTCGCGTGGACTTCACATGCTCGAAATCCGCCTGCCTCGAGCTCGCCTTGAACGATTTCGCCAGACCAAAAGTCGCCCGCGCTCAAGACTCGCCTGCAGCTTCGCCTGCTCAAAGTTCCGCCTGCAGCTGTTCATCGAACTCACCAACAGGTTTCGTCCGCCTCCCAACTTTGCCTGCGTCGACTTCATCGCCAGGGCGCTTGCGGAGGTATGAACTCCACACTCGACTCAACACGATCTTGCAAGTAGGAACTTAGTGAATGTGTAAGCTAGAGTATCCATCGTTCCAATATTCACGAGAATTTTTTTTTTCTTCAAAAGAAAATAGTCACCAGCATTTTCTTTTCAATATAGATGAGGTGATGCCTCACATCACTGTGTTTTGACTAGTCACGAAAGCCATAATATTTTTATCAAACATATATAACAATCTGAAGATCACAATATACTATACCTTAGTTTCCATGCAGGCTAAGATTACCCTTTGAATACATTTAACCAGATTTCCTCCTTATATTAGTTGCTTTTGTCGAACTACGTACTCCGCCTACATGGTAGATATGACAACTGAAGACTGCATATTATTCTTCCAACTGGCTAGATAACGACATGCGTACGTAAGTAGAAAGAAACCCAAGCAACGATCTCCTATCCTGATCTCCATTATAATCCAGACAAGAAAATTCTATAACATCTAGACTTTTATTATATCTGGACTAGTATCGACTCCTTCATAAATAATGATCCCCACATCTATTGCTCCAAACTTAAATATCATAATATACAATTAACAACTTCCCCATGTCTCTTCCTAAGTACATGTCAACTACTGACTATGTTAAATGCATGAGAAATACCTGCTTGATTGCACATAATCTATTAATTACATCAAACTTTGCACAATACTTTTTAGAAGACACAAGCTATTTTCTCTGATTCACCTTCTAACTCACCAGTATGAGGTCTACTAAAAGATAAAAATCAGGTGAAAACGGACCTGTCTAAATATTTACTTCTGACATTTGAACCTCCCCAGTATCTTTTGAAGATATCTTCTGTGCTGTAAGAAGAAAAGTTTTTGTTGCTTAAGCTCTGTGTATCATCATATCAAAAAAAAAAAAAAATTTGAAACGCTTCACGACCTTTCATATCTAATTCACTACCGAGAATAAATATCTGATGTCTCATGACGGAATGAGCATGTTGCCTACATGTAGCAGCATGTAGATAATGTTAGTCTAAAGTGTAGACCCAAAGTCGAAGCCAGAGCTGGAATCAGAACGAGGAAGAAAACTGCCAGATTAATCCACGGTCGATCACGAGTTTACGGCGGTCGACCGCAAATGTGCACAAGAGCTCAGGAGAGTCTGGAGCTAATCGCGGTCGACCGTGGCGGTCGACCGCACAAACCCTGTAGGATTTTAGTTTCTGTCTTTTGATCACGGTCGACTGGCCTGGCTTGGCGGTCGACCGCACCAAACCCTGTAACTTTTCTAGGCTCTGTCGATTTTCAAGGTCGACCGCGGGAACTTGGCAGTCGGCCGCAACGCTGTTTGACAGTTTCCTAAACTGTTTAGGAATTCTGTTTGGATTGAGTTTGATATAAATACCCAAACGTTTTAGGGTTTGATAGAGCACGAAAAAAGAGAGTTTTTGACTGTAGAAAAGAGAGAAAATCTCAGAGAGATAAAATCCTAATTTGAGAGCTTGTAATTCTTCTTTAATTAATAAAGGAATTGTGTGGTGTGGCTCCCAAGGACGTAGGCACGTTGCCGAAACTCGTTAAATCTGTATGTTCTTCTCTTTTATCTTCTTTACAAGTTTTAATTGTTATTTGTGGTGAATTTCCTACTTTTCTACTTTCAGCTCAAGGTCTGGAAGGGCAAGGATCCTATTTGATTGTTTCGGATTCCCCAACAACTGGTATCAGAACTTCATTCAACAATTTGTGTGAAACCCATGGCAGAGGAAATCAAATCAGAGATCAAGAAGTTTGACGGTTCAAACTTCGCCTACTGGAAGTCGTAGATGGAGGACTATATGTACCAGAAAAACTTGTATCGCCCGTTGATGGGCAAGGAGAAGGGACAGAAGAAAGAGGAGTCATATGGTGATTGGGAGATACTGAATAGGAAGGCTCTAGGGAAAATCCGGTTGTCGCTCACTAAATCAGTAGCCCATAATCTATTAAAGAAGAAGATGACGGTTGGGCTTATGGAAGTGCTCGCGAAGATGTACGAGCAACCGTCGGCAGCAAACAGATGCATCTCGTCAAAACTCTTTTCAACATCAAGATGATGGAAGGACGGTCCTTCACAATACACCTCAGCGAGTTCAACACGATTGTTGATCAACTCATTTTCGTAGGCATCACGTTTGATGATGAAGTGCAAACCCTATTGATTTTTTCGTAGTTACCGGATAGTTAGGCAAGTTGTGTGACGACAATCAGCAATTCGGTGGGAAAGAAGAAGTTAAAGCTGAGTGAGGTTGTTAGCATGATTCTATCTGAGGATGTTAGAAGGAAATCGTTCGAATCAGAAGATTCAGGTTCAGCCCTAAACTTCGAACAGAGAGGTAGAAGCCAGAAGAAAGGAAACCAGAATAGGAATTGATCGAAATCAGTAAAGAAGAGGTCGAACTCGAAGGTGTGACTTATTAAAGGAAAGTGTTGGAACTGTGGCCAGGAGGGTCATATGTTTTCAGTCTGTAAGAGTCCAAAGAAGGATGCGGGTGAGCAGGAGGCTCATATCATGCAGGATGCCTTGATCCTTGCTATGGATAGCAACTCGGATTCTTGGGTTATCGACTCAGGAGCCTCTTTCCACGCAACTGCTACCAGGAAGCTCTTTCAGAATTATGTAGCAGGGGACTTTGGAAAAGTGTATTTGGGGAATAACGAACCATGTAATATTGTTAGAAAGGGCGAAGTGCAGATTCAGATGAAGGGCTCTAAGTGGACCTTGAAGAATGTGAGACATGTGCCACAGCAGCACAGCTGAAGAGGAATCTTGTTTCGATGAGACAGCTTGGAGCAGAAGGCTATGTTTCAACATTCATAAGGGATTCGTGGAGAATCTCCAACGGTGCGATGGTTGTTGCTCGAGGCAACAAACTAGGAACTCTCTACCTTACCTTATATGTGAGTAACACCCTCGCAATTGTAGCTAGCAAAGAGAGCACAGATCTGTGGCATATAGGGTAGGTCACATGAGCGAGAAGGGGATGAAGATCTTACATTCACAGAGAAAGCTAACCGGGATCAACGCCGTGGAAGTCGGGGTTTGTGAAGATTGCATCTTTGGGAAGCAGAAGAGGGTTAGTTTCCAGAAAGGTGGAAGGCCACCTAAAGCTCAGAAGCTAGAGTTGATTCATATAGATATATGGGGTCCAGCTAGTGTGCCTTCTTTTTGCGGTTCGAGATATTATGTCACCTTTATTGATGATCACTCGAGGAAGGTTTAGATCTACTTCATGAAGCATAAGTCAGAGGTGTTTGGAGTCTTCAAGAAGTAGAAGGCCATGATAGAGAATGAGACGGATCTGAAGGTGAAGTGTCTGAGATCGGACAATTGTGGAGAATACGAGCTGGAGGAGTTTAAGAGGTTCTGTGCTACAAATGGCATTCGTTTAGAGAGAACTACTACAGAGACGCCGTAATAGAACGGCATTGCAGAGAGGATGAACAAGACCTTTACGGGGCGTTCCAGGAGCATGCGATTACATACAGGTCTGTCTAAGACATTTTGGACGGATGCGGTGCATACAGCAGCTTACCTTATCAATCACAGGCTATCAGTTCTATTAGATTTTGGGATTCTAGAGAAGGTTTGGAGTAGAAAGAAGATAAATCTCTCACACTTGCGGGTATTTGGTTGCGTGGCTTATTTTCATATCAGTGACCATGTCAGAGACAAGCTAGAAGCTAAGTCACAGAAATGCATATTTATTAGATACGGTATTGATTAGTTCGGGTATCATCTTTGAGATGAGAAGAACAAGAAGATCATCAGAAGCAGGGACGTGATATTCAATGAGGAGGTGATGTATAAGAACAGGGAAAATGCTAAGGATAGCCAAAGCAGTGGGAGCAGCACTTCAGATGTATGTGGATCCGGGTACATGGATATAGAGAAACTTCCAGATAGGGGTGATGATGTTTGTTCTGACCACAGAACGGAGGTGGCTCCATGTGCAAAAGAAACTACCCAGGGCGTGGAGCTTAGGAGGTCATACAGGATACCCAAACTAAATCCCAGAGATCTTTCATCTCTTAACTACTTATTGTTGACAGACAGCGGTGAGCCGGAGTGCTATGTGTTGGCCTTCTTGTTTTAATGATGTTTAACAAATAATTTACTTCTAATGTTGTTTGTCCAGTGTTTGTGTTTTTTGTATTTATTCTAGGCAAACAATAAGTTGGAGGTTGGATGGAATATGCGCTACAATGATGATATCCAATGGAGGTTAGCGGAATAGTGGAGTGAAGCCTTGCAATTCAAAGTTAAAGATCAAGTTCAAGCTTCATCCGCGAGATTACCAAGACGAGCTTATTGAAGATCAAGATCTAGCTTGGGTAACTTAGTTTAGTTTTTATATTATGTGTGTTTAATACTCTAAGCTTAATATCATATACACACACGTATTTGGTTTCTATGTATATATATAGTTATATATATACATGCATGCTTTTGGGTTTTCATGCTTTGGACACACTTGCAAAATACATGTGTTTTCATAAATAGAAATTCAATTTGAGAAATTCTTTTTCTAACATGTTTGTTTTCATGTTTATAAACATTTAGTAAAGTTTCATCAAGTTTGGAATTGATTTGTTATGTTTAATGGAATTTACAAAATCATGTTTTTGTTCGTGTACATGTTCGTGCATGTTTTACCAAATAGATGAGTTTTCATAAATGGGAAGTAGTATTCAAGAAATTCTTTCTTTGACATGTTTATCTACATGTTTAGAAACTTTTCTCAAAATTTTATTATTTTCAGAGTTGATTTACTGTGCCCTGTAGGCGTATAAAATTGCCTATAGGTCCCACAATACAGCTCGACGACGCTAATTCGACCAAATCGACCATCGGGCGACGTATCCAAATAAGACCGTTAGCTCGCCAACGCCGAAGCCAAGCCATACGCAACGGAGCAGGTTAACGAGGCGACGAAGCCAACAAATCGCACCCAAACATTGGAACGCATCCACTCGCACGCGGAATCAAACCAACGTTTCGGGGAATCACCGAGTCATCTAAACAAAAGCGAACTCGGTGATATAACGATCGAATCAAGATCAATTCCGGACTCGAACTCAGAAGCAGATTAACTGCCATATTTGGAATCAAGTCAACAAATCGATTCCAGATCAAGTCAACCACAAACCGAATCAAATCCGAACAACGGAGAACCGGAAACACCGAAAAACGGCGAAACGGACAAACACCCGGGGACTCGGCCCAAACCGAACCAACCCGGGGTGGCTCGGCCCAAGCCGAGCCACCCCAGGATGGCTCGGTGGCCGGCAAACCTCCCCCTCTCCCCTTGTGTGTTGTGTACACGTGCATACGCACAGGTTCGAGTGGCTATAAATAGGAGAGGTGTTGTTCATTCTAAAAGGTTGGATTTTTGGAGGAGGCGAAGCCCTGCTGGATTGGAGATTCAAAACTTAGAAAAGATTCAATCTTTGGAGATTCGAAGACTTGTTCATCCGGATCTGGTGCTCGGCGATCGTCAACGCTAAATAAGGCAGGAGTTCGAGAGGACCGGATCGGGAGATCTACGTTGCTATACTCCGGATCTAAGCTTGGTTCTTAGATCCCGAGATTGAGCGGTTGTTTCCTTGGTGAAACAATCCCTCCGGCTTTTATCTCCCTTGGTGGAATAATACCCGTTATACTGCGTAGATCTATCCGGATCGAGATCACGTGGTGGTCCACGGATTAACCCCGGCGCAAGCAAAGAACCCACACAAAGCGAGTGACCGCAAAACAGGAGCTCGCGATTCGTTCGACAAACAAGGAAAGAAAGTTGTAATCTTTTTCATTTCTTTTTGATTTTTCATTGTAACCGGATCTTATAAAAAGACCGGATTTCTGTAATCGATAAACTATTACGAAAGTGTACAATGGAATCAATGAAGAAGAACACAAATTTTTCCGCGAACAATCTGGCGACCACAGTGGGAGCCACCGATCTCGCTGCCGAGATCGGAGTGTCGCAGCCGCAGATCTCGATCCCGGTCGTGGAGGAGGTCGAGTATGAATTCGACCAGCAGAAATACGAGGAGTACGTGTCCTCGTCCGGATCTACCTCCTCCCCCAAGTCCAAGAAGTTTCAGAAGTTCTCCTCCAGGAGAAAAGTCCGTTGGTGTGATGAAGTTGAAGCCACCAACGACGACCTCACCCCAATCGACGCCGAAGCTGCGTTGAGTGAGGCCCTACCGACCTCAAAGAAGGTCAAATCCGCCATTGAAGGCGTGGTGACTCTCTCCAAGAGAGCCCGCCAGAGGCAGCGTCAACGCCTCGCGAAGCAATTCGCCAAAGCTATGGAGTCCGTTGATGGGGTCCGCTATCATGCGGATCTGAAGAACAAACGAGGCAAACAGCCTCAACCGCAAGTGAAGGGTGGTTCCTCCAAACCATCGACAATGGAGTGGGTCCGTGTCAAACGGAATCGCTCAACGCTGGAGGAGCGCATCCGCAAACGGCGCGCGTTGTCGGCGTAAGCACGGGCCAAAGCTGAAGAAGCCCGTCGAAAGCTACAGAATGGAGTGGCCAAGAAATCGCCACCAACTCGCAAAATATGGAGGCCAAAATCCGAAGTGGTGATTCAGGCCGAGGAGCGACCTTTACAGCCTTCAAAACGAGTTCAACCTCCCGAACCATCCCGAGGAAGGAGGTCAATTTTGGAACGCCTCGGTCCAATTCCCAAGGAGCGAAGCAAAGCTCCAATCCAAGAACGTTTGGGTCCACTGAGACAGCTCCGAACTAATCAACATGCTGGGGGTCGCCACAACCCTCAACATGATAAGGAGTTCACGGCACCCAAGCGCACTACCTTGCGCATTGAAGTTCGAGAGCCCGCTGAGAATTCACGCCCACAAAGGCACGTTTCGAGGCGAGTGACTCTCGAAAGTCCAAATAAGGTAATTCGCTCTCAGAAAGAAACGTTGTCATCCGATGATGATAACGTTATACCTGAGAAATCATACCAACACACGATAGGTTACTCCGATCAAGTTGACGAGTTGTACTATCGTGCTGGGGGTACGAGCAAGACAAGAAAAAGAAGCCCTCGTAGGCTCGAGACTCAGTGCCCCTGTTCCAAACTCATTCGGGCGGTATTGTCTCAGTGTAATTGCACTAAGACGGTCCCCGAAAGGGTTTCGGTGTTCGAAAGGCTCAGCACTGAGATGCCAAATCCAAGGCCTACGCGTTCCCGAGGAAGGAGAGCGGTGGTTGAAGATGGAGAATTTCCAAGGGTCACCGCTAACGTGACCAGCAAAAGGACATCGACACGGGATGATTTCGGGTCGATTTTGAAAGCGTCGCGGCATCTAACCCGTCTGCAGTCCGGAGCCATCGCACGAGGAACTTACGGGAGGGTTCGGATAAGCTCACCTTCAGAAGATGAGGAATCGGATGCTTGCTCTGCGGTTGCATCTGACAACACTGTATCCAGCGAAGGAGAACCCCGCGAGTCATTCATGATAAGCGCGGAACAAGTGGCCAAGATGCTTGAAGAAGCCATGGCCAAACAACAGGAGACCTTCAGGCTCGAGATGCAGATGACCATGCAGACCATGAGGGAGATGCATGAGCAACAAATCCAGGCACTGAGGAACCAGCAAGGCGAACCAAGCCACCGTAATCAGGTTGTTCAAGAAGTTGAACATACGGATACGGATGAAACTCGCAATGCCGATGACCCTCCCATCAACGCAGGGGGTGGTAATGAGGATGCCAACGAAGATATAGGTGAAAACTTGAAGATCAAAAGCCTCGAGAGCAAAATCAATACCTTGATGTCAGCTCAAGAGGTGAAGAAAACGGGCATTCCTTGTCCATACCCAAGGGAGTGGGATTCAATCCCCTATCCGGCGAAGTTTAGTCTAATCAACTTCACGCCGTTCGATGGGAAAGGTTCCCCCACTCAGCATTTGATTTATTTCAAATCGCACCTGGGTGTTATCTCTGGCAATGAGCCTCTGATGGTGCGGTCATTCGTTGGTACTCTTCGTGGAGCCGCCTTCGATTGGTACCGCCGCCTCAAGCCAGGTAGCGTGAGCAGCTGGGACGACATGGAGACAAAATTCCTCGCTAACTTCTTCGACGACGACACCGAGATATCCATCGGAACGTTGCTCGACGAGAAACAAAAGGACGGGGAATCGGTTGAAACCTTCGTCAAGAGGTTCCGGAACAAAGCATTGAATTGTCGGGACCCGATCACGGAGGAGTTCATTCTCCAGACCTGCCACAACAATCTTTCCTTGGACGTGCTGGAAGCAATAGGAACAGCACCCTCCAACACTTGGAAAGACCTGAAGGTCCGAGGGGAACAAGCCGAACGCTTCCTCCGAAGGAAGAAGGCCGAGAGGAGTCGATCGACGACCAATCCTCCAAACTCAAACTTCGTCTCCCGTGGTAAGGGCAAAACACCTGCAGCAGCTGTCGATACTAATCAAACGGCGCAACAGCAGTCCCGGAGACAACAGAAAACTTCGGATCAGAGGCCTCAAAAAGAGTACTCCTTCAAGGACGAAGATGTTCCAGCCATCTTCAAATCTCTCCTTGACAATAACAAGATCAAGCTCCCACCGATCACGAATCAGGAGGAAGCTGACAACACTGCGGATCCGAAGTACTGCGCATACCACAGGAGGATCCTTCATCCCACCAAGGCCTGCTTTACTCTAAAGAACAGTATCCAGACCTTGGTTGAAGCCGGCGTCATAACGCTGGAGTAAGCCAGTCAAGAACGGCGAGACTCCAGTGAGTGCACGAGTATAAACTGTATCCCCAAACTCCAACCGGTATAAGAGTATAAACTGCTTCCTGAGACTCCGAAGAGTATATGAGTATAAACTGCTTCTTAATCCTCCGACCGGTATAAGAGGCTAAACTGCTCCCTGATACTCCAATAGGTATATGAGTCTAAACTATTTCCTTTCTTCCACGGGAAGTTCCTAGAGAGTGTCATGCGTGGTGTTCTTAAGGATAACCCGATCGTGCATCTAATTCAATGATACACCCAGTTTTGCAAAGAAAGCTGGGGGTGGATAATTCATGTAACGGGAAGTTCCCGGAAGAATGTTAAATGTAATATTCTTAGGGATAACCCGGTCATGATGAATAAAGTGATAAACACTAAACTCCTAATTTCCGAACACTCTTTTGCTGAGATGAAATTCGATCACTTCATTGGATCAATTTTCCCTCACAAAACTCTAATTGACAAATTGTCAAAGCCCCCTTTTTGTTAAGTCTTTATCACTTAACATCAGGAACCCCCCTTGAGTGATTTGTACGAATCAACATTCCTACAGTGATTTGTACTCTCACTCTCACTTTTCACTTGGTCAAACCTTCCTACAGTTAGGGCCAAAACCAAAATCCCCTCTCGATTCCTTCAATGAACGAGAGGCCCACAAATCGAGCGATCAAACCTTCTTACAGTTAGGATCGTTTTAAACCCCCCACTTGGTCAAACCTTCCTACAGTTAGGGCCAAAACCAAATTCCCCTCTCGATTCCTTCAATGAACGAGAGGTCCACTTTTAAATTGAGCGATTAAACCTTCCTACAGTTAGGACCAAAACCAAAATCCCCTCTCGATTCCTCCAATGAACGAGAGGTCTACTTTCAAATCGAGTGATCAAACCTTCCTACAGTTAGGATCGTCTCAAATCCCCCACTTGGTCAAACCTTCCTACAGTTAGGACCACAACCAAAATCCCCTCTCGATTCCTCCAATGAACGAGAGGCCCGCTTTCAAATCGAGTGATCAAACCTTCCTACAGTTAGGGTCATCTCAAACTCTCGCTTGGTCAAACCTTCTTACAGTTAGGACCAGAACCACGATTCACTCTCGATAAACGAGAAATTCATCCTTAGTTCTAGGGGTGGGCAAAGACCGAAAAAAACCGGTTCAACCGAAAAAACCGCCCAAAAAAGCGGGCCGGTTAACCGAACCGGATTAAATGGATGAGAAGAAGACTCTAAACCGCCCGAACCGAATTAAAGCGGTTTGGATCCGGTTTGAACCCTTGAACCGCCCGAAAAAAACCGAACCGAATTTTCTAATATAAATACTTTAAAATCATAACCCTAACTCCATTTTCTAATATAAATACTGAAAAACAGATATTCAGCAAGTTGAAATACAAAAATATGGCTAATAACTACTTGCTAGACTACTGAAACAGAAATGCAATAAGTGAGGATGGAAAGTGTATTTATACACAGCAACAACCTAGGCCGGGTCAAGATAGAAGGACATTTTCTATGCTCTTTAGTTAGAAACTTTTGCAGTATATAAACGATCTAGTTTGTTTCAAATAACATTGCTAATAAATAATTGAAAATGTAACCACGAACGTCTACAAAGACCAAAAAAATAAGCTTTCATATTACCAGAAACAACCTCAAAGGAAGCAGAAAGTGATTGGTATCGCCGAAATAACAGATGCTTCTTTCGTCCACATGTCCAATTCCCCGAAAAATAAACATCGGGTATTTTATTATCCTGAAGTAAACTGTCCAACCATTGCCTCTACTATTTTCATTCTTCATGTAATAAATTATTCAAGCATCAATACTTTGGTATCCCAGTGCAGGATATTAGATTTAAAACTGGATCATAGGGAGGACATACCGAATTGGAACAGATCTCCCAAGTATCCAAAAGTACAACGGTATTCAGGTGTGGACAGATTTTTGTGAAATGGAATTAATTCGGTCCAAAACCGAAACCGAACCGAACCGATCCGAATTTCGGTTGGGCCGAATATTCGGATGAAGGGGGAAAAATCTGGATCTGGATGAGAGTTTTGAGAATTCGAAAAATTCGGATTGGATGCGGATTGGGCTTAAAATCGAACCGAACCGAATATGCCCAGCCCTACTTAGTTCGGTAATCAAACCTTCCGACAGTTAGGGTTATCCGAATCTTTTCGATTCTCGGAGTGGAGATCCCACTCTTAGTTTCACCATTCCGGATTCTGGGGGTGGAGATCCCACCTCGAGTCTCCTTTCCAATTGGGAATAGAATATAAAATTCTTCCTTCCCCACACCAACCTTTTCCAAGAGTTTATCAATCTTGGATTCATCCTAGGAAGTTTATCCTGAATCCTAAGCAGGGATAAGTCTGCGCCTAACACGCGCTGCCGGTTTAGTCTTTTTTCGATTGAAAAAGACACCAGAGTTCGATTCTGGGGTATTTTATCCTGAAACCTAAGCAAGGATATGCCGACGCCTAACGCGCGCCGCCGGTTAGTTCTTAGCCGTTGAAAAGAACACTCGTCCACATATTCAACATTGTGGCAGGTTGTTATTAGTAACACCGAAATCCATGTCTCACACGCATGGGGAATTTCATCCTGAATCCTAAGAAAGGATAAGTCGACGCCTAACACGCGTCGCCGGTTTAGTCTTTTTCCGATTGAAAAAGATACCAGAGTTCGATTCTAGGGACCTTTATCCCGAAGCCTAAGTAGGGATAAGCCAACGTCTAATACACGTTGCTGGGTAGCCTATTCCCATAATAATGGCGAAGTCTACATATTCGAAGTTGTAGCACAAAGTCTAAAGGAGTTCATTCCTTTAGCACAACGTCACATGCAGAACGGATTTAAACAATCCGCATGTAAGCCCGATTCAAACGGTAATCGGTAAGAGCACGTCAAATCCGTTGAAGGCTGGGGGTTAGCCAAAAACCCTAAAGTCAACGCCTCACACGCGTCGCCGGGTAACCTATTCCCGTAACAAATGGTAAAGTCTATGTATTCAACATCATAGCACAAAGCCTAAGGGAGTTCATTCCTTTAGCACAACGTCACATGCGGAACGGATTTAAACAATCTGCATGTAAGCCCGATTCAAACGGTAATCGGTAAAAGCACGTCAAATCCGTTGAAGGCTGAGGATTTGCCAAAAATCCTAAGTCAACGTCTCATACACGTTGCTGTTTAGTCTTTTCACAGGAGAAAGACGAAGTCTACGTATTCAATATCGTAGCACTAAAAGGGTTAACTCTTTTAGCTTAACGTTACATGTGGAACGGATTTAGACAATCCGCATGCTAGCCCGACTCAAACGGTAGTCGGTAAAGGCTCATCAAATCCGTTGATGGCTGGGAATTTGCCAAAAATTCTATAAGTTTGAGTCATTGACGCATCAATTCTATGAATTGGTCTCATGACTCGAGTATCCGCCACGCTCTAATACCTTAAGAGCTTAAACTACGTATACTCCAGCAGACGTACGAGTATAAACTGTGTCAGACGTCGAATAATACGTCGCAATGAAGCCTGAACGCCGGACAACACGTCGCAATGGAGTTCAAATGCCGGACAACGCGTTGTAAATGAAGATTCAACGCCGTCAATCGATGATCAGTTCTATGTTGAAGCAACCAACTCGAGCTAAAAA
>BQKN01056255.1:0-15257 GCA_022839385.1 Asparagus kiusianus
ACTTGGTGGAATAAACACAATAAGAAAAGAACAAACAAATACTAGTACTAAAATTGGGCAGAATGGACAATTTACCTCCATAACTTAGATACCAAGAGACATAGTGAAGAAGTACATAATATTAGTCAAATACGATGAATGGATCTCATCGCTTTCATCTCTTCGTGAAACTAAGCTCATATTGACAAATTAATTGATAGATCAACATAAAAGAGTAGCAAGGCAATCGCCTGGAGCTAAGCTTGCCAAAAAAAGCCTCAGCAAAACTTCAGCAGAGACCGGACAATTTGATGTGTACTCAGTGATGATGTTGTAATCCCATTTTTTTTAGCAGTTCTCAGTCTACTCAGTGATGATGTTGTCACGCCGAAAGTTAAAATGTAAGAAGCTCGCGCATCATCGACGAGAACAAAAAATAGAGTATCACATTAGAAATAATCCCACGACGAGAAACCACTACATCAAGGAGAATAACAAAAATCATTCTATCAAGGGAAACATCCCATACAAAATCTGAAATTTAACGCAACCTCCTTAGCTTGAATGACCTTTACCCTTTTGTTTCTGTTACAGTTTAATTCTACATGGCGCATTCTATAATTTAGGGGCACAAATCACGGCAAGAGAGGACCGAGCACTATCTGTAGTTCTCAGGTAAGTGATACCCAGTCATCACAATTTTATCAGCAAACATTTTTCCAGTCTTGGGCATGACATGCCAATGCAGTGTCAGGTTGAACTCCTTGCCTCGAAGATTGTTTCCCTATAAGATGAAAACAATAGCGAATTACTGGAATAGATGTCACAGTTTTCACCAACAAAAAAATAAGAACAAATTATTCACATTGGCATAATAGTTTTCATCTACATTCCCCTTCCATTCTTTCTTTGTTCAATGATGGGAGAAAAAGGTGATGGACTGAAGTATCATAGAAAGATCCTCCATTTTTTCGTCATGAAATTGTGGAAAGTCCCTGATTCAAGACTTGCAATAATCCAAGAAGAAAAGACAAGACAAGGAACATCCAACAAACATTCAATTCTTTTTAGTCTGTCAAAAAGAGTGTTGTCTCATTGAAATCCTTTACTGGGGGACAAGATCACTGACAACTGCATTTCTTATGACGAGGATTCTTCTTTTTTTTATGTTTTTTACAACAATCTTCTAACAATATGCACAACTGAATTGCAAATATTACCCATTTGAGTAATTTGACATCGAATATAAAAATTGAAGGTATAAATAAGAGAAACCAAAACAGTGCTTGTTTTAACCTTCAATTCGGACAGTATTAGTACATAAAACGATAAAATCTGGTGTTGTGATATGAAAAGGTTCAGTTAAAGAAAACTAAGTGGATGGATAAGTAACTTGCCTGATCAATCAAGCGATACTTGTTTGTTGTGTGTATCCGAAACTTTGCATGCTCTTTTGATGGTATGATGCCATCCCAAAGTGAAACCTGCCAAGTGTTTGACACGAGATAATCAGAACTGAATGCTTGAAATATTTATTAATCCATGAAATACAACCTTTTGCTTTTAATAATACTAGTAGGCAGTACCATTAAAAACTAGATCTCAATCAATCAGAAAAGAGAGAATACAGAGGATAAACACAACACACGTATCCTTATCACATCAAGAACAAGCTTCATTTAACTATAGACACACATTCAGTTCTCAGGACTGATTTATAGTATCTTTCTTGGGTTCTACTATTTAATATACTCCACAATCTAGAGAAGACTTCTGCGGGATAAATACATTATTTGGCAACTTGATAAAGGCCATTCGTTTGCTCAACTTAAGAGAGGCACAGCAAACAACAATCCAGAATCATAATAGACAAGACAACAGAAGGATTTTTACCGAGATGAAAGATGACATATCTATAAGAAGCTACAAACAGAAATATCTAAAATTCTATTCCGAAGTAGAGTTCACTCACCCACTACTAGTATCTCTACAATTTTAGAAGAACTACCTACTATTGATTGGTATACATTGGAAAAAGGGAGCAACATGGAATCCTAGCATTCCAGCACTGCATGCCTCGGTTTGACCAGCCAAAAGCAGATTTGTCACTTTGTCATGTAGGAGAAGATGGTAATACAGTAATACCGATATGAACTGCGGTCCCTTTAAACCACCACCTGCAAATTGGCAGTGTCTTTAAAAAACCAAGTTGACCTACCATATCTCTTGTCAACTGCCCAATCATCACAAGTTTTAGCAGGGGAAATATCAGAAAAACCCCTTAACTTTGTATGATTATCGGAACCCCCCCCCCCCTAACGTTCAAAATATCAGTAAACCACTTAAGTACAGGGATTATCACAATCACAAACCAACCTTCCCCCAACCCTTTTAACTTTCAAATTTTATCAAAAACCCCGTTTAATTTTGAGATTTTAGCAGAAATCCCCCAATTTAGGGGGATTTTCTGATAAATTCTCAAAGTTGAAGGGTTTTTTTAATAACCCCTAAACTTAAGGAGGGTTTTATGATATTCTGAAAGCTAAGGGTTTTTTTTGGACATTTTCAAAGTTAAGGGGTTTTTATAATATTTAGCCTTTTCAGCATGTACACAGTTTTCCATCTATTTTAATATTTAACCAGTGTTCTTGGCCCGCTGGACAAGTTCGTTTTCTTTGTATGAGATCGTTATCCCACTATCTCACCTTCTTTGGGAAGCCTTCATTACTGGAGAATGGAAGCGCAATAATTTGGGAACTTAAATCCTCAAGAATTGGAAAGATGGTTTTGGATACATTAGTGGGAATACCCAGATCAATGAGATTCTGGCAAAGAAGAAAGTACTAAGAGTTTGTGCTATGTTATAAGACTCAATCAATGATTACTACCATCAAAGCAAGACACTATCTTACCCTCATTCATCCGATAATGACTGAAAAAAAAAGTTAGTTGAAAGTCGGTGTTGCTTTTAATGCATGAAGTTCTTTACAGATCAAGAATGCACTATGTTTTATTTCTATTCCCAAAAATGGAAAAAAAAAGAACAAACAACCACCACCACCCTCACTTTCTACATCTTAGTTCACCATGTTGGGGATGGGGGTTGAGGGCAACACTTTGGCCATAGCATAAGACAAATAAGAGCCATGCAAAACTTGCAAAATTAACTTTCAATATCATTCATTTATTGTTAAAGTTCACAAATTTGGCCAAGATCATGTTTGGTAAGGGTCTACTTATTACTTAATTTTAACATAAAAGTAAGAAAAAGATAAGTTGGGGTTCTCTAACTTATTTTTTGGCCCCTGACAAGTTGATTTACTTTTTGATGTTAAGTCTAAGAGACTATTTTACCCCCTAAAAAATAAGTAAAAATAAGTAATAAGTAACTAGTAAGGAATTATAAAATAAGTACTAGCCAAACATGCCCTAACTATTAAATCAAAACATGAGCTCAATGGAGGAAATAGATTGTCATAATTAAACTGCTTTTTTGCTTCTTTGAATGAGATGCACCTCTCTGTTCATATTTTGGTTATATTTGATATAATATCACTATTATAAAATGATAAAACATGATATTTAGTAATGTCGCAGGCAAATTAGTTTATTTCTTCTTTAAGTTAGTATGTTTTCTAAGCACCATTGCTCTTATCCATATTCAGCAAGGAAAAAAAGAACTGGCAAGCATAATGAAGGTCAGAAGTCTTAAAGTAAGCATTTCAAAGAGGACAAAAATAACACACAATTAATGGATGACTATGAGCTCAATCAAACAAAACTCGAATAGAACTATCAACAGAACAAGATAAAAGTAACCTGATTCAAGGCATTTTGTGGAGTCTCATATTCAGCAGCAACAAAGACAAAGACCTGTGCGATGTTAGAATAACAAAAACATGAGAGAAATACGAACAAAGAGAAATACCTTTAGAATGTCAGGATGATAACAATTTGAGATAAACAGCAAAGTAAATCCAAAACTACCATACCAATATCAAAGAAAAGTGGCAAAAATGAGGAAATTACTCAGAATCATGCGCCCTTCTCACAAAAACATAATTAATGAAATATTAAAGTGGCAAACGAGGAAAACAGAAAAGCGACGCCTTCACACCTTAATGAATTGGAGTTTGTACAAATAGTTGTGTCTCTTCATTCATAAGTTCCCAATTGTCAGGCATTTTGCACGTTGCTGCATTGGTGGGGTTTCACGAGGCACCCACACTGCAAACTTATGATTAAGATATTCTACATGATAAAATGAGAGGACTATATGTAACTTAAACATACGTTGTCGTTCCTATTAAAGGTTAATTCTTTTGGCATTTTACATGCTACCGTTTTTACTTGATAAATTTTGGAATATGCAATTTGACATTGTATGTCGCACAGACAACTCATAACAAAGAAGCGTACTCTATTACATGTCCCCGCTGTACCAGAGCACAACATGCAACCCAGTCCTGTATCATCTACATTAGTTTTTTGAAGTCCCCGAACCCAGGCACAACCTTAAAAGAATAGGTTCTACGGCAGTGGATCTGAACCTAACTGATAAGAATTAAACTATTTAACAAAAGATGTACTCATTTTATGGAACAATGGGTATAATTTATTATCATATAGACAAGCATTAGGTGGTGGCAAATTACATAACTTACGTCCCCTAATCTGGAAGCATGAAGAAAATACCATATACCACAATTGCCAGTTAGAAATTTGGCCATTAGAATCCCAGTGAAAGTTCAAAGAAGGAAAAACATGAAGAAAACAGAAAAAATGAAAAAAAGATAATAGAAAAAATGAGATATCTTTTAACCTCTGGTGATACCATCTGCAAGAAACCTAAAACAATTATCTTAATTGATAAATATAGTCAGGCTTGTTCATGTGCAACGAAGTTCCAAGAGCAGCATTAGTCCCGTACCAGGAAAGAAACTAGGAAACTAAAATCCTGATCAGAACTACATAGATTATGAATTGCGATGATTGTGATGGAGAATGTTTACAAGTGCCACAATGCCATCAATTGAAAGTATGGACATAAATAGGATGGTATTGAAGATTATGAGCCTTCACTCATTCAGCCGATGCAAAGGCAAAGCAAGAGAACATCCATAAACTACATGTCCTGATTCAAAGGAACATTGAATTAAGATAGATGTATCATGTACTTAGAGACAGTGCATAGATACACTTGATCTTTTAATGAATTAATCGGCGAAAAGTGAACAAAAGCCCATCATTTAGCAAGATTTGAATCTAATTACAATGTCCATTGGAGCTTTCAGGTACTATAATGTTCTTTTTGCATGTGGATTGATCTATTTATTTGAACATAATATGAAATTTGCACAACACGCCAAAATCTATTAGATTAATTTTACACGATATGATATGGCTTTAGAAATGTACTTGGCTACATATTTTATTTTCAGAGACACTCTGCCCTCTACAAACATTTCTCATAACTTCTTCTCTGCACCTTCTCCACTCATTCCTTTGTTTCTTTAATCCTTTAACCTTTTTTTTCAATCGTTTATACATGCATTCAAGAGATATCAACTAGTAAACACCTTTAAATCATATTTACCTCTGTCAGCTGCAGCCTTTTGCGACTGAAAAGCTAGGCTCTATCTTAGTCATGGAACTTCATCAAAGCATTTGGAACCAAATATTGCATATTTTGTGATATGCTGATTCAGATTTGAACTGTTGAAATAAAGGTCTAATTACTAGGCTTTTACCTCGGTAATTAGTCTCTTTTTTACTCGTGGTCATGGAACTTCACCAAAAGATGTGACATCAAAACTTGCATGTTTTATTATTTACTTATGAATTAAGTAGGATTATTTATTATATGTTCATATTTCTATTTTCTGCTGCTAACATCAGGCTGGTCGGCTTGTGGTGATATGTTCCTAAATCACTCTCTTCTATATTGTGTATCTTGTTGACTTCATCTTAGTGTGTGCATCCTTATTCTTGTAGATTTCCTCTTACTTCTGACTCAACATATTTGTTATCACCCATTTAGGAATATTCTGGCCAACCTATCCCGCATGTTTACATTTAATCAAGTTACTCATCCTTCTAGAGAAAAGCAAGCAAAGAGCTATTGCCAGTCGTTGCCCATTATTATATTCTAAGAAGCATGCTTATGAACACAAATGCAACACAAACAACAAGTTGGTCGCATGGAATTCATGTCAAAATTAGCCACTGGCTCATAGTGAATAGACATTAAATTTAATTTTGAAGCATGTAAGTTTTCCTCAGAATTACATATAAACTTTAAAGAGAAGGCAAACACATACATATAGTCATGCTTGTGCACATATGTAAGCATGCTTTTGTATGTAAACATGCACATAAATGAGTCAATAAGAGAATCAAACATGTTATCATGTGCTGGAAATTTTTTTTTTAATGATTTTGTAGAGGGGATGCATGTTAGCTCTTTATTTTCATAGAAAAATATTTAACGTGTCTCAATGCTCACCTTGGAACATATTCTAGATCATAATTATCCAAGTTGCTACTCTTTGACATCCTTTTTCACTAAAATATAGTCTTTAAATGTAAGTAAAAGCAAATGTTTCAAGTCTCTATCTATAATCAGTATGTGTCAAGTGTTTAGGAAGCATTGCAACTGCGAGTGCGGCCAAAAGAGCCCTAAAAGTGTCTAACAGCTTATCACAATTCACAACTAATGGATATGTTTGAAAACACAAAGTGTTTGACACGTGCTTGACAAGTGCCCAATAAACATTGGTATTTTAGATGCACTTGACATGTGCCAAACATAGAAATGGGTTCCATGACAGAAATGTCTGTGCTGCATGAATGTTACTTGTTGAAGTTTGTGTTGCCAATTCAACCTGTTCAAAGGCAATTTTGCATGGTTTGTAGTGGCATAAAAGCTTTCATAATGCTTGGGTACGTATTATGTAAATTGGGAGAGATAAAAGTTAAATGATAGCCCACAAACCAACTACTAGGCTTCTCATAGAAGAATACTAGTAATATATATCCACACATAGAAAATGCATCACAAAATTGAACCAGCGCCTCATGACTACTGTGCAGAAACAAATGTATAAACTGCAGAAAGAAATAAATGAAGTCTTGAGTGTAATATTCATGGATAGCTACCTGTTTTGTGTTCCAGGTGAACATGGATTGCAGATCTGCTGATATGTTCAACGTCAGACTGACCTAAGGAGTGAAAGAGACGTAAATTTAGAATAAAAAATAAAAACTAAAAATAAAAAATAAACGAATAAAGCTAAAAGTTGCTGTCATAATGCATAAACATGAAAAAGGAATATCAATAAGTAGTACAATAATTCAAACATAAAAATTCAGCACCCTTAATATTATTGAATTAGACATAATGAAAGGGGAAAATGTTGATAATTGGAGCGTACAAAACTCCTGATCTAGCAGAGATTGGCAACCAATACACTGAAAGCAAGTTTATAGTTGGCTTTGAATATAATCATACATAATGAAATTAAAAGACCATCGAGGAAGAATCAATCTTGATTTATTCCATCGTGTAGCAGTATAAATGTGTAAAACCTACATTTTAAGTTTTAACTAATGAAAAATAAATTAATGCATACTTATCTCTTAATTTAAGTGTTGAGTATTTCAGATAGTACATGAATGTCAATTGTTCGTGAGCTACACAAATGTAAAATCAATCTTGGAGCAAAACTACAAAGCAAGCAAGCAAGCAAAGCAAAGTTCAACACCAAGAGAACGGACATGGAGCTTTGGAATCTCAGATGAAGGAGAAACCAAATAAGTCTTATGTGTCACCAGTCATAGGTAACATTTGGTTTGCAAATAGTAAAGTAGAAAAGATCATGACACTAACATAATATCCTTTATAATCCTTGTTCTGTATCTTTCCACATATCTTTTCATAGATCTTCCTACGAATCTTTCCTATGGCAAATTTGTCTTCCCAACAGATTTACAAAAACTGTCTCTTCATTCAAATTTCAAATTTACGATCAACTTCTGAATCTGAATTTTTATTCAAAAAACTGAAACCTACATGGGATTACAACAGCTCTTTGAATAAACAATTTGGTTTTGATGGTTGTTTTTCATCCCACAACCATTTAGTCCCCTAATTCTTTTTGACAAAGTTGAAATGTTAACCTTGTCTCGTCTATTTTATATCTTCATCAAAAGGGAAAAATCATCACGTTGTTTGATCTAGTTTATTCTTCTCGCATCGGCCCATAAATCCCCTTATTAATAATACCCTATGTTGCATTAGTACGGTACAAGACACAACAAATTTGCAAAATATATGGTACGGGGACACGGCTATATAAATATTTATATACACATAATACTGTATATAAATATTATAAATTGGAATTAATAACTTATTTAAGGACAAGGACGAGAACTAAAATTCCTATAACGTTTTTATGTTTCTTTTATTATGTTGGATAATAAATTTGAAAATCACTAGTTCTTGAACTAGACATCCAAACACCCTTCAAAATCATAACTCGGAACTTGACCTATGTTCAACGAGTTTCAAGAAGTAGATGTAAAATGTAGGATATATGTCCAAAAAATTGTACGATAAGTGTTTTAAATTAAAACATGTATTGTATAATTGTGCACATGCCCGAATAAATGCATGCATATATGCAAGGACTATCCAAGGAGTTCAGGTAGGGGCATAGGTATTGGTACGTGTTGGGTACAAGTACGACTTCAGATTAGAAGTACCTAGGTAACATAGATAATACCTTACCCCTTTAGAGTATTATATTTCAAATAAGTTTTGATGCTGTCATAACCCTTGACTTTAGTTCTCTCACCGTCGGTATATAACCTTGCATCCTTGGAATATTTTATTCCAAAGTTATTTTATATTTAAAAGTGAGAGCTTTGTGTGTGAACGCAAATAACAATGAGCTAACCTTTATGAACAACATTATTCTTTTAAGTTCAATACTTCCACGTTGGAGGCTATGGCTACTAACGCATGAGATTATAGTCGATTTCCCAAATCTACATTCAATGGCATACCACATTTTCTCTCTAACAAAGATTAGCTTGCTCCTTACCTTGGTAAAATCTCTCTCACATGCTTGTCTAAGTTTTGTTGGACTGTTTGGCTATTTATAGTCATTCCCACTTGATCATTTTGATCATTCCAACCATCTACACTTGAAAAGTTTATTGCATAAGCCTATCAACTCTATTCTATTCTCAAAGCAATCATCTTCCTACACCAAATCTTTTTAAGTGTCACAAATGACATCTTACCTTAAGAGTAGGAAACTATTAGAGCCTCAAAGTGCAATCAAGAAAGCTTGCTATTGTATTGAGTGTAACTTGAGTTCTCATACGTTGTATTAAGAGAACATCTGAAAGTTCCCTTTATAAGGTGTGAACTCTTCAGGTGTGAAAAGTGGTTAAGTTCTACTAGCTTAGGATTGTCAAGTTAGGCGATGAGTGAATCTTGGAACTTCAAGTAGAATGTTCTTCTATAGTCAAGTTGAAAAATTCACAGTTGAGGGACTAGGCAGTGGATCTAGCCTAGTTGATAGAAGAACCACCTTGTATATATTGTGTATGCTCCATGTGTTGATTACCCAATCAATATGCTATTCGAAGAGCATCCTGGAACTTTCCTATTATAATTCCAGAAATGTCTCATTGAGAATTTTCTTGAAACTTTCCACCAGTATCACAAAAGATCCATCTTTCTCGTTCTCATTAACCCTTATTATCCATTTGTCCAGCTATCTCTTCATAGAAATCATCTTTAAACATAACCTATTCATTCTATCTTTGAAAAAAAATCTTTATTATCTCTATAACCCTATTCACCCCCTCTAAGGTTCTTACATCTACATCTTCAACAATAATACTTGTAGAAATATTATTAGTCTCATTAAAATCAACATAAATAGATTTCTCCACAGTAAAGGTACTTGGAGACAAGAAATGATATATTGCTAAAGACAGATAAGAGCAATCAACTATAATCCCATGTGTGAGCAGCAACAACTACCAACATAGAAATGCTAAACTCAAGAGAATAAAATATAGTTCATAAAATTTGGGTCATATTCTTTTTGTTCATAAGATTTGAAACTTGGAAAAAAGTAGGCTACAGCTAGGCAGTTTATCATCTGTTTTTGCAAAATTAGAAATCTTGAATCCCACTCAGATCTACTATTGCTTAGACAGTGATTTAATATGCCAGCTTGCCGAAGCAACACATAATTCTAGAAATTTGAACGACTGCCAGAAAAAACTTTATCCTGAAGCATGGATGAAATCAAAATATGTATAAATTATCCCTCTACCCAACTATCATGAAATAGGCTAATCTATGTATTCTTTTGTGACAAGTGACAACTTGTCTACCTATCAAATTACGTTACTTGTATACCATTACCCATCACAAAATTTCTTGAGCATTCTCCTTTTGCATTCTCAACATATTGTCCCTCTATTCAAACATTATCAAATGGGCTAATTAATGTGTTCTTTTGAAACAACCAATTCCTTTTCGTATTCATCAAATTACTCTTTTCACATGACCCACCACAAAATTTCGTAAACATTATCCTTTTGCATTGTCAAGAACATGTAATTTTCTACTTTGATAATAATTAACTGATTCAATTACAGATCCTTGTAGGTCTTTCTTCAGCAACTTATTTTATATATTTTGTGATTTTATAGGAACATTCCATTTGATTTTTTTGGCTTACTCTGTACATTAAAATCATTTACCATAATTATACCATCACCTAAACACTTTCCTATACAAAAGTTGGAGGGTAACTTTTGGTTGCATGAGCTTAAGCATAAACCAAACTGGTAGGCTTGTATGCATGCATGCTAGTCAAAAGTGCGTTTTCATCTTTAGCGAAGTAACAACAATATGGTTGCACATCCCCAAGATCTACTTGCATTAATTGTCAGAAGAAACGTCTGACAAGTGAATTAAGTTTGACTACTGGTTCTGTACTAATTGTGCTAGTTATCTCCCAAAAAACAGAGAATCACAAAGCACAAATTGTGGCTTAACAATTTTATATTACAAACACTGCATTACATTGTATAACACCTCTTCAATTTCTCACAGAAAGACGATCACTTTACTGCATAACTAACTCACCAGATACGTAAAGTGCTCGAAATATACAAAAGCTAAAACATAAAGAGAATAACCTCATCATTTCCATTAGGTTGCTTTTGGAACCAATTTATATTCAAAACCTGCACCAAAACAAACATTCAGAAAACATCAGTGACTAACCTAAAAATAGAACAATCAAATATAGGAACCTTAGAACATCAACACTATTGCATAATTAAGCCAGAAGGAGGTTGGCATATTTCATACAAGCTTCTGAAGAATTACAACTCCAGGTGTTCTATAAATGAAAAGGAAAGAAGCAAATATTGTGTAGTAAACAATTTTAATGGTCATCAAATTGCTTTTCTTTTTTAAGATCATCGAGCCACAACACCACCATAATGCCTTTATAATTAACGACGCCACATTTATTTAATCTTAATGTTTCCACAAACCATAAAATAGTAAAAAAGCAGTAAACCAATTGTTTGGAGAAAAAAGTTAACGTGGCCCAGCTCAGCGAAATGTTACGATAATTATGTGTAGAAGCAAAACATGGGTCTCCAGGATATACTGAACTTAAAAGTCACAAGGGTGAAGAAGTAAAATAAAATCCTTGCAACGTAGCACAAATGAACAAGGGTCGACAACACAAGGTATAATATAAGGCAAGAACAAGGGAGGTAATCTACAAGGTATAAAATTGAAAAAAATGCAACATTGTGAAACAACATAAATGCATCATAACAGTACACTTGGTAGGAGACTACGCTGCAACTAAAGGCGAAGCCTTTGATCTGAGGGTCAAAACAACACAGTGGTCATTACCATAATAAGAGAACACAGCGAATGAGATAGCAATAGAATGAACAGACTCGGATCTATTAGCTTGAAGCGAATGAGATAGTTTAATAATTAACCAACAAACGCATAGACCGCAAGTACGCCAAATTTGCAAAATCAAATTCCAATCTTTCAAAAACCCTAGAAACTCAGAAAACCCTTTACTTCCTCACGCCCAGTATTGACCGATCCGTCGAATATCGTTCAGATTCCCACAACCCGTCAGAAAAAAGACCCTAACCAAAACAAAATCTAGGGTTTAGGATCGAAGTACCTGCACATCAGCAGTGGGGTTGGGAGCGTTGAAGTTGTCAGAGAGTGAGGCGAATCCACACATCACCGCGAGAATCGTCAACGCGAACGTCACCAGCGCGTTCGCGCGGTAACCAACTGAATGCATCTTCTTCCTTCGTCTCTCTCTCTCTCTCTCTCCCCCTCTCTGAATTTTTTTTTTTTTAAGTCAGAGAGAGAAAGGTAGCGAGATCTCGTTGGAGAAGGATTTTATTGGGACTTTAGACCGTTTTGGAAGAAATGGGTCCGATGTGGGGTCTAGTTTTAGGTACGTGGCGCATGACTATTGGTTGTCGCCAGTGACGGAGAGTCAACGAAGGGACGTGCGCGGAGATGAACCTGGATTTTGTATGGTAAATGGGCTGGGCCGGCTCCGGAACCGGCAGTCTAGCTGTTATTGTTGATTCGGACAAAATAGAAATTAAATATTGATCTAGTTTAGCATTAGAATCCATTACATCAATATTTTTATAATGTTTAAATAAAAATTATATCAAATCTAATAATTTAATTTTAAAGATTTAAACTCAAAATAAATATGACTTATTTATAGTAATAAAATAAAAAATTAAATTATTTTGATATTTGACCCCGCGAATTGCACGTGCACAAAAACTAGTAGAAATTAAACCTCTTAGTTTTTTTTCGCCCCATTATTACAACTAGCAGAAAGGAGATGCGCACTAACACCAAGTGTGGCTTCCATCGGCACAAAATATGTTAGAAAGATTCGATGTCTTTTAGCAGAAAACGAGCAGCTTCGTTATAATTTCATCGAGCTGTGATAACCCCCAATCTGAGCACTTTATTGCATTAACCATCACTGAAGTATCCATTTCAAACACCCCTTTACAAAAAAAAACGAAGTTTTAGAGCAAAAATTAATGCAAATGAAAATACTAAGGGGCTGTTTGGTTGTTGCTGGTAAAGTTGTGTATTTATGACACAACTTGGAAAGTTGTTGTCCACCTCATCAATTTCACTTTTATACTTTTTTTTGTTTGTTTTTTATTCCATTAGAATCATAAATTGCTTGTTTGGTTTGCAAATGTAACTTTAATTGTTTGTTTGGAAAGTGTAAAAAGTGGTCCCTACTCAAATGATCATATTGGTTAAAATTATTTTTTATTATTTTTTCCTGACTTCAATGTCAGCTTTCTCCTAAAATCATGTCTTTTTTTTATGAAATCACTTTACAAGCCACATCAGCATATGAAATCACTTTACACTATTTTCACAACTACAAACAAACAATTGAAAGTGATGAAAGCTGACATTGGGACCCACTTTTTTACACTTTCCATCCATTTACATGGTAAAAACATACAACCAAACAACCCCTAAGCCGCTCTCTGAGTCTTGGTGATAGCATCACATGTTGGGCAAGGAAATGAATATGGAATTTGATCCGGTGGTATAGTAAAGCACGAAACTGATATTTACTAGGGTGTGTTTGGTAATCGAGGTGTTTGTTTTTATCGTGTTTTTTGAAAAACACCATGTCATGGTGTTTTTTTTCAAACAAGTTTTGAAAAAACCATTCATAGGTATTATTTATAAAGCGGCGGCGGCGACGTACGGGCGACGGATGACCGGCAGCCAGCTAATGGGCTGCGTGCGGGCGACGCGTGACCGACGACCAGCTGAAGGGTGGCAGGCGAACGACAACAGTCGGCGACGAGCGGCCGGCGACGGGAGGCGGCGGTGGCCGGCAGGTGGCCAGGGGGCGACGGTGGCCGGCGACGAGCGGCGACTTATATGAAAAAACGGAATCTCAAAACACATTTTTGGTGTTTTGAAGAAAGTGTTTATTTTTTGGATTTTGTAAAGGATCAAGTCAAAAAAACGTCCCGGTTGTCAAACGCGTTTTATTGCTTTTGTTGAAAACAAAAATAGAAACGATAAAAACGTCACGGTTGTCAAACGCTCCCTTAACTATTGCAAATATATATATATATATATATATTTACTAAGCCAGATCGAGTTATATAGATGGAAGGAAACGATTTCTTCAGAAAACGCTAAGCTCTGACCTCAGGTTGGTAATGATTAATGACATTCGGATCATTAATCTTCAAATTACGAGGTTGAAACCGATACACGTTCGATCTCTGAAGCCCGATAAAGTTCTTGACCCGTGAAACTCGCGTCTGGAACTTCGGCGCCCGCGAGCTGCCGCTGCTGATTCCTTCTCCTCCGCACAAATCCGCGCCACTTAAAATCTCGCTTGCCGCCCAAATAATGCCCCAATAGAAGTCCACCTTGATACTCACCGGGGCCAATTTGAGACCCATCTTTTCCTCGCTTTAACTAGTTTTGACGCGTTAGAATTAATGTAAAACTATAATTCTCAAGCATTATCGTAAGTTTAGAATTTTGATGTAATAGTTAGAGGGGCTTAATTTAAGATGCTATCAGAACAGCTCGCGCTCAAATCTCACCGGTCATGAATTTAAAGCTGATTTCCATCCACTTGCATTCCTCTTTATCCTCCAACCATCTCTCTCTCCGTCATTGAGACTTTGATTGTTGCTCGATGAGAAGGCGAGGGAACTAGCGCCGGGGTTTTTTTCCCCGGCGATCTCTCGAGTGCCTCTCACGTACACCGATCGATCACCTCCGGTGTGAGTTATTGGCGGTCCATGTTATTTACTACATACATATTTTATTCTTGTTCTTATTATTATTATTTTGATAACTTTTGGTAATTTTAGTTGGCTTAGTTGTTTACTGCTTTTTTATCCATTTTCCCCTTCTTTTAGAAGAGAAATAAGGCAATTAAGCGATCGAAATAGAGGGGTAAGTTTGGTAACTTACATAGTGAATAAGTCTCTACAATTTGAACGATAAAACAATCAATCTAATACTATTATAAAAGTGTGTTGGCATGTTAAAACATTTCTTCTAAAAATGCCCTCAAATTTATATTAAAACATATACATACATAACATAACACATACATAAAACATACAAATTTATGTTTAAACGCATACATACAAACATA
>BQKN01056256.1:0-17252 GCA_022839385.1 Asparagus kiusianus
GCCTCATCGCCTCGTCGCTCGAACGTCCGTTGATTTGTTGAATCATCATGCCGAGCCATGCTAAGGGACCTATAGGCAATTTTATACGCCTACAGATACCCCCTCCAAAGTGTTCCAGCCTCATTCTTTTATAGAAGAGTCTGGAATGCTTTGGATATGATTGCCCCTACCCTTTGTCGGTGTAACGGGACCTAGAACGACTTTTGTTCTGTATTCCTTCAGTCCTTCAGGCTATTCGGTGCTTTGTCGAATGCTTGTAAGGATTCCGGTGCTGCATTTATTGTCTGACCGTCGTCGGGATTTGAACTTGAAGTCGATTCCTGATTTTCCAATCTTTTAGCTTGTGCTCATTTGTTCGACGTACAACTAACCCTCGATTGTTGGCGTTGAGTCTTCCTTTGCGACGCGTTGTCCGGCGTCGTGTTACTGAGTTATCCTTAAGAATAGTTTTAGAAAAATATTCTCCAGGAACTTCTCAATAAAAATAGGGAATAGTTTATACTCGTATACCTTATTGGAGTATTCTTTAGGTTCGAAAAATCTGAACCGGCCCAAAAATGTACCAAGAAGGCAGTATTTGGGCTCAAAAATCTTTCCAACCCTTCCAAATATATGAGAGAGGGGTTGAATAGGTGAGGGACTGAACCGTAGGTTGATCTGAAGTCATTTCGACGCTTAATTCAACTCCAATTTGAATTCTGGTTCGAATTTGGTTCAAACTGGTTCGAAATTGATTCAAACTGGTCCATTCAGGCTCAATTTGGCTCATTCTGGCTCAGTCTGGTCCAATCTGGCTTGGTCTGGTCCAGCCAGGTTCAATCTGGCTCAATTTGGCCCATTCAGACTCAATTTGGCTCATTCTGGCTCAGTCTGGCTTGGTCTGGTTCAGCCAGATCTGGTTCAAGGCTGGTTTGGGTCTGGTTCAAGGCTGGTTCACCCCTATAAAACCCCATCCTTTTTCTTTCCTAGGGCCGGCCCTCTCCTTCTCCTCCTCTCTCTTGGATTCCTTTTCCCTCTTGTATTCTTTCCTTCAAATCTCCATAAATACCCTAGATCCATCCTTCCTTTGGATCTTAGATTGAAAAATCCCTCAAAAACCTTCAAATAAAAATTTCTCTCAGGCCCCTCGAGCACGTGGTGAAAGTTTCCCAAAAGGTCTCATCTTTGTTGGATCTCGAGCCTTTCTTCAGGTAAATCCTCCAAAATTTTGATCTTTTTCATGCTCAATTCAATTTATGCATTTGTGGGATCGCATGTGAGGGTTGAGGGTGTAATTTGATGCCTCGAGTTAATCTTTCAGGGGGGTAGATCTGATAAAAAAGTGATCTTTTTTCTAGATCTGACTTCTTAATTTATTTCGCAGCTCATCATGTCGCGTTCTTCGAGAGGTCGTTCCCCTGCTATGTCGGCTGATGGCGTGCCTCCCTCCTATGCTGGTGAGCTATTTTTGGCAGTATTTGGAAATTTACAAATTAGTCCCTATTTTCTTGGAAATTTGCAAATTGGTTCTTTTTACCCCACGTTGTTCTCCTTGGCAAGGCAATCGGGAAGAGCCTTGATTCTCCTTGGTGAGGGTCGACGCTTCAAAGATATGTTTTGCTTGGTCAAAACCATATCTCAAAAATAAAGGGGGCGATTTGACGCTGCATTGTGCTTTATAAGGCAGGGATATGTTGTGGACATACCCTGTTTTATGACTGCACAATGTGGCCAAATCGTCTCACCCTTTATAAGGTCATGACTCTATCTTAGCTATTCGTAAGATGAGTTCAATTTCCTTTTATAATTGGGACTAACAAACACTTAATTGCTTATTTTCAGCGGTGAATGGACGTCGTGGTGACGTTTTATCTTCAGTTTCTGCCAGGCAGGCTATCAATCCACTTCCTCGGTTGGATATCCGTGACAGGAAGATGGTGAGTCCCGAAATCATCCTAATATCTGACGATGAAGAAGAAGAGGATCCTATTGCCGCGATTGTGTCTGACCAAGAGTCTGTCTTCACGGTTTCCGAATCTATACAGAGCATCCTCCAAAAAGTAGAGAAGGTTGTGCAACAAACGGTCACCGACATTTGTTCTGGACAGGGAAGATCTTATGATTTGCTCCTTTTCATAACAGACAGTCTTGAAGACATTCAGCGTGTAGGTGGCATCCGGCTAGCTGGACGATGCGAGATAAGGCTGACTTGCTTAGAGGAACTCATATATCGCTTGGAAGATTTAGTAAACTTCGACTCATATGATAAGGCTACGCCACTTATGATCGATGCTCAGACTCGGAGGATGCGTGAGCGTAAGGCCAGGGAGAGACGTATCTCAGAGCAAGAAGTAATCGTCGCGAACTTGCATGAACGGCAACGTCGTCTGCCGACTAAGATGGATGCTTATAACAGTATTGCTGATAGGATTGGGATTAGGACCGCCCAAGGGGAGAGGACTCTAAAAGATTTTGAGCGTGAGAGCACTAGGGTTCAAGATGTTTATAGAAGAGAGTTGGAGATTCTTCACACATTGCGCCGAGAAGACGTAGCTGCCAACACTGCCGCCATTCTTGCGTGTGCCAAGCTTCAGAAGGAAGAAGAGGAGAGGGTTCGGGCGGAAGTCGCCGAGGAACTCGCCGATGTCAAGGCTAAAATTGCTTCCTTCAGTTTGTCAGATCTGATTTGAGACATTTTCTTGTATCTCAGCTTGGTTTGGTTTCATTAATAAAACAAAGTCTTTTCATTAGCGCACTCTTCTTTTCATCATTATGCTCCTCTGTTGATCGTAAATCCGACGATCATAATACTTACAGGATTTTTGGCAAACCCTCAGCCCTCAACGGGTTTGATGAGCCTTTACCGACTACCGTTTGAGTTGGGCTAGCATACGAATTGTTTAAATCCGTTCGCATGTAACGTTGTGCTCAGAGATTGAATTCTCTGAGATTTCGTGCTATGATGTCGAATACATAGACTTCGCCATTGTTACGGGAATAGGCTACCCGGCGACACGTGTGAGGTGTTGGCTTTAGGATTTTTGGCCAACCCCCAGCCTCTAACGGATTTGATTAGCCTTTACCGACTACCGTTTGAGTCGGGCTAGCATGCGGATTGTTTAAATCCGTTCCGCGCATGACGTTAAGCTAAAAGAGTTAACTCTTTTAATGCTACGACATTGAATACGTAGACTTCGTCTTTCTCCTGTGAAAAGACTAAACAGCAACGTGTATGAGACGTTGACTTAGGATTTTTGGCAAATCCTCAGCCTTCAACGGATTTGAGGTGTTCTTACCGACTACCGTTTGAGCCAGGCTTACATGCGGATTGTTTTAATCCGTTCCGCATGTGACGTTACGCTAAAGGAATGAACTCCCTTAGACTTCGTGCTACAACTTCGAATATGTAGACTTCACCATTGTTATGGGAATAGGCTACCCAACAACGTGTATTAGACGTTGGCTTATCCCTACTTAGGTTTCGGGATAACATACCCCAGAGTCAGACTCCGGTGTCTTTTTCTACGGATAAAGACCAAACCGGCGATGCGTGTTAGGCGTCGACATATCCTTTCTTAGGATTCAGGATAAAATTCCCCATGCGTGTGAGGCATGGATTTCGGTGTTATTAATAACAACCTGCCACAATGTTGAATATGTGGACGAATGTTCTTTCCAACGGCTAAGAACTAACCGGCCGCGCGTGTTAGGCGCGGACTTATCCTTACTTAGGTTTTAGGATAAAATACCCCAGAATCGAACTCTGGTGTCTTTTTCAATCGGAAAAAGACTAAACCGGCAGCGCGTGTTAGGCACAGACTTATCCCTGCTTAGGATTCGGGATAAACTTCCTAGGATGAATCCTAATTTTATAAATTTTGGAAAAAGAGTAGGCGTGGGAAGGAAGAATTTTATATTCTATTCCCTGAACAAGGAAGGAAGAATTTTATATTCTATTCCTTGTTTCTAGAAAGGAAGAATTTTATATTCTATTTCCAGTGCAAGAAGGAAACTAGAAGTGGGATCTCCACTCCGAGAATCCAGAAGATCTAGATAAACTTACCTTTTATAGGATTGGTTATCTGATCGAAATATGAGTTCTTCGTTTATCGAAGTGAAATTTCAGCTTCGGTTATAACCATGAAAAGGTTGAACCAAAGAGAAAAGAAAGAGAGTTCCTTCGTTTATCGAAAGGGGATTCCGAATTGAGAGTGGACCTTTTTGGTGGACTCACTGTCAATTGAAATTGATCAGTGAAGGATTTTGATGATGAAAATGAACTTGGGTTATCCTCCGGAATATTAAGTATAATATTCTTCAAGGAAGTTCCCGATAAATGAGTTGTCTTGAATGTACTAGGGATAGTACTTTTTCAAAAACTTCTCATTTATTGGCATTAATTGCCTGATGCCCTCTAAAGAAATTAAGCGGTAAGCGCCGTTTGAATAGACTGTGTCTATTACAAACGGTCCTTCCCACTTAGGTTCGAATTTACCTTTCTTCTTAGAGGTGAGGATTATTGGTCGGCGAGCAGCGAGGACCAGATCTCCTTCCTTGAAGCTTCTTTGGCGAACCCTTTTGTCAAAAGCCCTGGATATCCTAGCCTGGTAGAACTCGATGTGTTGTTGAGCTTCCAAGCGCTTTTCGTCCAGCCTTTCGAGTTCCTCAAGACGTTTTTGATGCTGCTCTTCGGTCGTCATCTCAGTTGCGAGAGCAATCCGAAGAGAGGGGATTTGAATTTCTAACGGTAGCACAGCTTCACATCCGTACACCAGAGAATATGGAGTGGCTCCTGTAGGAGTGTGTATTGTGGTGCGATAAGCCCAGAGCGCTTCGCCGAGTTTATCGTCCCAATCTCGTTTATTGGTCTTCACAAGCTTTGACAGGATCTTGATGATCGTCTTGTTGAAAGCCTCAGCTAATCCGTTCGCAGCGGGGTAATAAGCTGTCGACGAAACATCCTGAATTTTGAATTTGTCACAAAACCTGATGAAGGCGTTGCTTATGAATTGCGGACCGTTGTCATGAATGATCCGCCTCGGCACGCCGTGTCGGTATATAACCTGATGCTTGATGAAGTTGATGACGTTGTTCGTCTTCACTTCTTTAAGCGGAATGGCTTCAGCCCACTTTGAAAAGTAGTCGGTGATTGCGAGAATAAATCGATCACCTTTGACTGAAGGAGGAAAGATAGGACCGATAATATCCATACCCCATGTCTCGAATGGCCAAGACGTGGTTGATGTGTGTAATCGCTCCGGAGGTTGGTGCATATAATTTGCATGCACTTGACAAGCGTGACATTCTCGGGCGTACTCGATCGCGTCACGGACCATCGTTGGCCAAAAGTATCCCATTCTTCTGATTAGATCATACAGCTTGGGACCAGGCTGATGCGCACCGCATTCTCCTTCATGTGCTTCCTTAAGAACTTCTTTTGCTTCTTCGTTCGAAAGGCATCGGAGAAGCAAATCATCATACCCCCGGCGATATAACGTACGGGTCTCGGTATTGTAAAAGAACCGTGGTGCTCTTCGACGAATGGATTCTTTTTCTTTTGCGTCCTCTGGTAAAATGCCGTATTGGACGTAATCAATAATGGGAAAACGCCAATCTCGGGACTCAGACCCGATTTGGGTTGAGTTCACCTCTTTGGCGTTTACGTTTCTATCATCCTCCTCTTCAACCTCCATATCGTATATGGGTATGCAGAGTTGGTGTGACCTCACTGTGACTAGCAGTTCAGTTTCGGGCGACTGCGCGAGTGATACTACTAGTGCTGCCAGTACATCCGCATAAGCGTTCTGGAGACGCGGGATGTATTCGATATAGAATTCTTCAAAAGAATCTGCTATTCTGACGGCCTCCTGGTGGTACGGAATCAGGTCTGGGTTCCTGACCTCATACTCTCCACGAACTTGGTTGACGATCAATTGAGAATCTCCAAAGGCTTCGAGATATTCGACCCCCAGCTCCTTGGCGAAACTGAGTCCAATGATGAGCGCGTTGTACTCAGCTATGTTATTAGAGCATGGGTTCGTCAGTGAATAAGCTCGAGGCATCACGTGTTTCCCTGGGGAAACTAAGACCACTCCAACTCCGGAGGTGACTTTAGGACATCCAGGGGTTACTGCCTTATTAACTGCTCTTGAAGCACCATCAAAGTATAATTGCCATACTTGTTGGTGTGATGTGGTGTTAACCTCGTGGGTTTCGTCTGGCAAGTCATCATACACTTTAACAGTATCTGTTATCGGACTTGCCGCTAGAAGATCACAAATTGCTTGTCCTTTGACTGACTTCTGCTGTTTGAAGTGCAAATCATATTAGGACAAGAGAAGGGCCCACTTTGCTAACCGCCAATTCATCGAACCCGGTTGAGTCATGAATACCCGTACCGGATTAACATTAGCGATGACGTAAATCGTCTGGCCAACCAAGTAATGTCGCATCTTTTGTACCGCGAACACCAATGCGAGACATTCTTTCTCGATCATCGGGTATTAAGACTCGGCGCCTATCAAGGTCCGACTTAGGTAATAGACTGCCTGTTCGTGACCATTATCATCGTCTTGTGCTAATAAAGCACTTATCGAATGGTTCATCACCTTGATGTAAATCAAGAACGGTTTACCTGATTTTGGTGCAACAAGAACAGGAGGATTCATCAGATATGCCTTGATATCTTCGAATGCTTTTTGGCAGGCGTCGTCCCAAATAAATGACACGCCCTTCTTGTTTAGCTTAGAAAATGGTTGGCACTTCCCAGATAGATTTGAGATGAACCTCCGGATGTAAGCTAAACGCCCTTGCAATCCTCTGAGCTCTCTTAGATTCCTCGGGGGTTGCAGTTCATGTATCGCCTTCACCTTGTCTGGGTCGATGTGTATACCTTTCGTGGTGACGACGAATCCAAGGAATTTTCCGCTGGACATTCCGAGGAAGGATTTTGTGGGATTCATCTTCAATTGATGACTCCGCATGAGATCAAACATCGTTCTCAAGTCCTTGATGTGATCTTCTTTGTTGCGGCTTTTTACCACCAAATCATCAACGTAGCATTCAACTGTTTTCCTGAGGTGTTTCTGGAAAATCTTAGTCATCGCTCGTTGGTATGTAGCACCTGCGTTCTTCAGACCGAAAGGCATCACCGTGTAGCAGAAGATACCGAGGGGCGTTCTGAAAGCTGTATGCTTCTCGTCGTCCGGGTGCATCTTGATTTGATTATACCCCGAAAAGCCATCCATGAAGGACATTCTCTCGAATCCGCATGTATTGTCAATAATGACATCCGTGATCGGGAGAGGAAAATCGTCTTTTAGACATGCTTCGTTCAGATTCCTGAAGTCGATGCAAATCCTGATCTTGCCATTTTTCTTCATGACGGGAACGATGTTGGCTAGCCAGTCTGGATGTTGTTCCTCTCGGATAAATCCTGAGTCGATCAACTTCTTAACTTCTGCCTCGATGGCTTCCATAATCTGCGGACGAAACCGTCTTTGCTGTTGCTTGACAGGTTTAGCATCCGGCTTGATGTCGAGGCGGTGCATTGCCACATTGGGGTCAAGCCCTGGCATGTCTTCATAGTTCCAGGCGAAGACATCAATGTACTCTCTGATCAAGGCAATTAACTCTTCCTTCTCATCTGAGGGGAGACTACCACTGATGAATATGGGCTTTGGATTGGCTTCATCACCCATATTGATCTGGACTACTTCGTCTTCGGTGGGTGGCTCTCTCTGTTCGAACCTATCACCATACTGCATGTTTAGGTGATGAACCCATGGGTCCTCCCACGTTTGCATTTGATCGTCGTCCTCCATCGTAGACGGATCAGCTGTAGTCATGTTCGACATCAAGGTCTTGTACATTTCTCCCAAACTTGTGTCGGAATCCTCAGCTGAAGAGTCTGGCAAGTACCCATCCTTAGCTTTGTTAGCAATTTGATCGATGATTTGCCAACCACATTCGTCATCTGATGAGACATAGCCTAGGCCTCTCTTGTGACGGTAATAATTATCCGGTTTCCCTTTTGGGACATATGCCGCTTTGACTGGGACACGGGAACCTCGATCGAAGTATAAACCTTCTCCGAGTGTAAAGTCGTACCCTTGTTTTTCCATGAGCGCGCGTGCTTCCGGACTATACTTAGATAAGTGCAGACCAGATTTGTCGTCGTCTTCATCTTCTCTTAGGAAATGATCTGGCAACGGAAGACTTTCTCCTTTACCGTAAATCACTTCTTTTTGTCCTCCTATTTTAGCAGGAATAATCTGAGTTGTTCCGAAAGAGTGCTGGAGACGCTTCTTCGTGACATAAGACGATCGGAGCGGCATACATAAATCGGGATTATCGTATAATCCCTTTATCGCATCATCAAGAGACAAGGAATACGCTAAATCACGATTTATTTCAATATCGACAAGTTGCCAGTTACAACCGCCATCTGACGACTGTTCGTCGTCAAGATTGATTACAAAGGGTACAATGTCATTCAAAACAAAACCACCATTATAATCGAATCCGGCCTCGGAATCAGCTTCTTCTCCGCTGTCCGTGCCTTGGATCGATGGTTCCGTATCGGATTCGTTACCATAAAGGAGAGAATCTGTGAAGTAATTCTCATACCCTTTGAATGGTTGCTTATCCGCGACCATCGTCCTAACCCTTCCATCAGTGTCGACATATTTCAAACACTGATGTAGGGTGGAGGGAACTATAACATTACTATGGATCCAAGGCCGACCTAATAGTAAGTTATAGGATGTCTCAGCATCAATCACGTAGCACGTGACCTCCGTCTTCAGATCGCCCATTTGGCATTTTATCCGGATTTTTCCCAAAGGTCTTGACCCGCTGGTGTTGAATCCGTAAATAACTGTGCCCGTAGACGCCAACTTGCTGACTGGAATGCCAAGGCTATGCATTAGGCGAAGTGGCATAATACTCATAGCGGAACCCGGATCCACTTGGATTCGGTTGACTTCGCTGGAGCCGATGTACCCGACAAAGTACAAGGGCCGATCATGATTTGAATTCTTCGTCTGCATATCCTCTTTGGTGAAGGTGATGTAGGGAATGTTCTTGGCTGCCACATTGCATTGTTGGGCTAACATTTCCAGTTCTTCGGGAGCTGGCTTGATTCTAGTGAGGAATGCTTCCGAATCGGCCAAGGCCTCTTGCAAGGCTTCTCTAGTTTCCTTAGATAGCCGCAGCAACTCATACAGCGATATCCGCGCAGGAATATTGGCCAGCTGAGCCATGATGTCGAAGACACGCGGATTTTTTGAACTCTCCGGTTTATATTTTCCAATCGGACGACTAAAATGAGACTGCTTCGGATTCTGTACCTCCTCGGGCCTCTTTTCTTTCTGTTTATCTACCGGTTGTCGTCGAGAATCTTCAACCGGTTTTGGAACCGTAATCACCCCCAGCTCTGTGAGAGTCTTGGCTGGTCCTCGTT
Source organism: Asparagus kiusianus (assembly GCA_022839385.1). NCBI lineage: Eukaryota > Viridiplantae > Streptophyta > Magnoliopsida > Asparagales > Asparagaceae > Asparagus > Asparagus kiusianus. Next base: position 9,443 of record BQKN01056256.1, read on the forward strand.
TTGTCACCTCCTGCTCAGCAAATTGATCGCCAGGGGATGGATATTTGAAGTGGTATTCATTTCCACTCCGGGTCGCAAAGACCTCCTGTTCCTCGTCGGAAAGTGGGAAAGCGGGGATTTTTTCGTCATCTTCTCCTGGGATGGCAGAAACTCCGTAACAAGACTTGCCTTTCCCTTTGGACTTCTTCTTGGATGATGATCCGGCCCATTGTTCATCTTCAATCAGGTCGGGGTGCACCCAGAGAATTTCACCGTTTGGGGCTGTGTGAGGCACAAGTCCCTTTTGGCGTTGTCCGTGCGGGTCGTCATTCACCGTCTTCATCCCGACTTTGGTGACACGCTTCGGCTCAAACCAAGCTGTAGGTACTGATCCAAAGCTAATCGACACCGCGTTTGCTCCCACATTCTTAGCCGGTTTCGGAGTTATGACCCCTACGTCGATCAATGCCTGGATCTTGTCCTTGAGGTGGTAGCAAGACTTCGTTGGGTGGTGGACCGCTCTATGGTACGCGCAGTACTTCGGGTCCGTCACCTTGGTGGCTCCTTCATGATCTACGATCGCCGGCAACTGGATTTTGTTGTTCTCCAACAGGTACTTGAATATGCCGGGAACTTCATCATCTTTGAAGGAGTAGACTTTGGGAAACCTCGGCTCCGAAGACTTTTGCTTCTGAGACCGTTGCTGCCAATGCGGCTACGATTGTTGTGGCGCTCGCTGCTGCTGCTGTTACTGAGGTTGTAATTGGAAAGTTTGATTAGCATCAACGGCATTAGCATGAGCTTTACCTTTCCCTTTCTGGTTGAAGTTCTGCTTCGGAGGATTTGTTGCCGGTTGGCCTCTCTCCGCCTTCTTTCTCCTGAGGAACCGCTCAGCTTGCTCCCCTCGGACTTTCAAATTCTTCCAGGTCTTGGATGGTGCTGTGCCCATTGCTTCCAACACATCCAGTGAGAGGTTGTTGTGGCAGGTCTGGAGGATGAATTCCTCGGTGATCGGGTCCCGGCAATTCATCGCCTTGTTCCGAAACCTCTTGACGAAGGTGTCGACCAACTCCCCGTCTTTTTGCTTCTCATCGAGCAACGATCCGATAGAGATTTCGGTGTCGTCGTCGAAGAAGTTCACGAGGAACTTAGTCTCCATGTCATCCCAGCTGTTTATGCTTCCTGGCTTGAGGCGACGATACCAATCGAAGGCAGCTTCGCGAAGAGTGCCGACGAATGACCGTACCATCAGAGGCTCATTACCGGAGATGACTCCCAAGTACGATTTGAAATAAATCAAATGCTGAGTGGGTGAACCCATCCCATTAAACGGCGTGAAGTTAATTAGACTGAACTTCGCCGGATATGGGATTGATTCCCACTCTCTCGGGTATGGACAAGGAATGCCCGTCTTTTTCGTCTCTTGAGCAGAGATCAATGTGTTGATCTTGCTCTCGAGATTTTTAATTTTTAGGCTTTCACCTGTGTCTTCGCTAGCATTCTCGTTACCACCCCCTGGGTTGATGGGAGGGTTGTTAGCATTGTGACCCTCATTTGTGTCCTCATCTTCCAGGTTGTTCTGGTTGGGACGACTTGGTTCGTCTTGTTGGTTCCTCAATGCTTGAAGCTGTTGGTCATGCATCTCTCTCATGTTCTGCATAGCCATTTGCATTTCGAACCTAAAGGTCTCCTGTTGTTTGGCCATGGCATCTTTAAGCATCTTGGCCACTTGCTCCGCGCTTATCATAAACGCCTCGCGGGGTTGTCCTTCACTGGACACTGTATTATCAGACACCACTGCTGAGCCAGCATCTGATTCTTCATCTCCCGAAGGTACTCTTGTTCGGATTCTTCCATACGTCGCGCGAATGATAGCCCCGGATTGTAGACGAGTTACACGTCGGGGTATTTCTGGAACCGCCTCGGGGTTATCCTAAGCCGATGTTCCTGTGCTGGTCATATTTGCGGTGACCCTTGAATGCTCACCATCTCCGACCATCTTTCTTCTTCGTTGGAAACGCCTATGCCTTGGTTTTGGCGTTCCATTACTGAGTCTTTCAAACACAGAGACTCTCTCAGGGACTGCCTTGACGCAGTTGCACTCAGAGAGTACCGCCCGAATGAGCTTCGAACAAGGACATTGCGTTTCGAGCCTTCGAGGGCTCCTCTTTCTGGTTTTACTCGTACCCCCGGCACGATAGTACAGCTCGTCCGTTTGAGTGGCGGAGCAACCTATCGTTCGTTGGCACGATCTCTCAGGTATAACGTTGTCGTCATCAGATGACAATGTTTCCTTCTGAGGATGAATTATCTTCTTCGGACCATCCAGAGTCACACGCCTTGAAACGCGCCTTTGTGGGCGTGAATCTTCAGCGGGCTCTTGCACTTCGATGCGTAAAGTTGTGCGCTTGGGTGCCACAATTTTCTCCAAGTGTTGAGGGTTGCAGCGACCCCCAGCATGTTGCATTGTTTGAGACTTCTTCATTGGCCCCAAGCGTTCTTGGACTGGAGCTTTACCTCGTTCCCTCGGAAGTGGGCCGAAGCGCTTCAAAACAGACTTTCTCTTCTGGGATGGTCCTGCGGGATCTCCCTGAGCAGTTGCAGAAATTACCGGCTGTTTGGATTGATTTGCCGGGTGTTGAATCTTCGGAGGCTGCGGTTGTCGCTCCTTGGTCTGAACCGTTGCTTCAGACTTTGGCCTCCAAACCTTGCGAGTTGGTGGCGGCTTTTTGACCACCTCCTTCTGCAGCTTCCGACGGGCTTCTTCAGCTTTGGCCCGTGCTTGCGCCGATAACGCGCGCCGTTTGCGGATACGCTCCTCCAATGTCGAGCGATTCCGTTTGACACGGACCCACTCCATAGTCGATGGTTTGGAGGAACCACCCTTCACTTGCTGTTGAGGCTGTTTGCCTCGTTTGTTCTTCAGATCCGCATGATAGCGGACCCCGTCAACGGACTCCATGGCCTTAGCGAATTGCTTCGCGAGGTGTTGACGCTGCCTCTGGCGGGCTCTCTTAGAGAGAGTCACCACGCCTTCAATGGCGGATTTGACCTTCTTTGAGGTCGGTAGGGCCTCACTCAACGCAGCTTCGGCGTCGATTGGGGTGAGGTCGTCGTTGGTGGCTTCAACTTCATCACACCAACGGACTTTTCTCCTGGAGGAGAACTTCTAAAACTTCTTGGACTTGGGGGAGGAGGTAGATCCGGACGAGGACACGTACTCCTCGTACTTCTGCTGGTCGAATTCATACTCGACCTCCTCCACGACCGGGATCGAGATCCGCGGCTGCGACACTCCGATCTCGGCAGCGAGATCGGTGGCTCCCACTGTGGTCGCCAGATTGTTCGCGGGAAAAATCAGATTCTTCTTCATTGACGAACTCATTGTACTCAATGTTAACAACTTTTTGCGTTTTACAAAGATCCGGTCTTTTTATAAGAGCCGGTTACAATGAAATTCAAAACAAATAAAGAAAAATTACAACTTTCCTTATTTAACGAACAGATCGCGAGCTCCTGTTATATGGTCACTCGCTTCGTGGGTTGTTTGCCTGTGCCGGGGTTGATTACCGTGGACCACCGTGCAATCTCAATCCAAACAGATCTACGCGGTATAACGGGTATTATCCCACCAAGGAGATAATAGCCGGGAGGGATCGTTTCACCAAGGAAACGACCGCTCGAATCTCGGGATCTAAGAACCAAGCTTAGATCCGGAGTAGAACAACGTAGATCTGAGGATTAGCCTCTTCGAACTCCTGCCTTGTTTGTTGCGGGTGCTCGCCAAGAACTGAATCCAAGGGTCTAAGTCTCCAAGCCTTCACAAATCCGAGTTGAGGTGACAATCCGGCAAAGTTTCGGCTCTCCAGAAGTTCAGAAAAAAGTCCTCCCAAATGAACAACCACCCCCCCTATTTATAGCCTCTCTGAACTGTGCATTTGTGCACAAGAGAGGGGGGAGTCGGGCCACCTCAGGGTGGCTCGGCTCATGCCGAGCCACCCTGAGGTGGCTCGGCCTTGGCCGAGCCACCCTAGGGTGGCTCGGCTTGGGCCGAGCCACCCCGGGTTGGTTCGGTTTGGGCCGAGTCCCCCGGGTGTGTTCCGTTTCGTCGTTTTCCCGTCTTTCGGTTATGTCCGTGATCCGGTTGTTCGTTTGATTTGTTCGGGTCTTGATTTGATAGCCCGAGTCTTCATTTGGCAGTAAATCCGCCTTGGTGTTTGAGTTCAAGTCTGTTTTGTTGTTGGACGACTCGTTAACTTTCTGAACCGTTGGATTGGTTCCACACGCGAACGTATTCCGTTGCTTGCGTGCCTCATCGCCTCGTCGCTCGAACGTCCGTTGATTTGTTGAATCATCGTGCCGAGCCATACTAAGGGACCTATAGGCAATTTTATACGCCTACAGCTGGAGAGCTTCGGTACTCAGTAGAAACTCGGGTCGATGGAGTTTGAATCTTCTAGTTCGTCAGCTATCGGGGCTCCGAACTAGGAGATGGTGCTGCAGTGCAAGAATTATGCAAAGAGCTTATCGTCGATCCTCCTTTTTCCCAGGTTTTTGACCTCTCCTTTCCTTTTCTCCTTTCGACCTCCCCTTTAGGATTCCTGGAAGAAACTCTTAAATGTAAAGGAGACAGCTTGGCTGCTCCTTGAATTATGGGATGTGACCATACATTATTCAGAGATATCCTGTTGTTCACCTGTACCATGAGCGGTCATTCGAGGAGCCGTGTTTTACATCACGTCACGCAGGAGTGGAAAAGCCCCTCCTCGTATGTGTGACAGTGGTTGCCAGATACTCGAGTGGATTCGGACAGCTTGTCGAATGCTGGCGGTCCTCGCCCCCTCGCTTGGGCAAGTGAGGTAAGCTACATTTATAAGGGTGCAGGCTGCTTTGGCGCCTGTCTGCTCACTTGTACTGTGGGCGGCCATCTGACGGGCCTGGAGCACTGTGCCTCCTCCCTACGCCTCAATAGGAGTGGGAGAATAGATACCCAGTACTCGAGTGGGTTTGGACAGCTTGCCGCATGCCGGCGGATTCAGCTCTTGATTCCGACGGGTGAGGTGAACCGCATTTATGAGCGTGCAGGCTGCTCTGGCGGCTGTTCGCTCACTCGTATCATGGGCGGCCATCTGATGGGCCTGGAGCACTGTGCTCCCTCCCCTCACATTGCGGGAAGTAGGGAAGGCTTGTCCCCAAGAACCCGGCTCTCGACTCGCGTGGGCGAATTCGGACCCATGCAGGCGGATTCGGATAACTTAAGCTTATAAGGGAGAATTCATCTTACCGGCGAATCTACGAGACTTGGCGCATGAGGGCGAATATGGGGCCCGTGTGTCAGCGAGCCCATCCTGTGGCCGCGGTCCGTCCTTCACCTAAGTGGGTGGTTCCAATTCGTGGGCGGATTCATGTACCAATTTACGACGGTAGTTTTTACCGTCTACAAAAGGCAAAACAGACGTAGTGATCAAAATTGGCATTGGCAAGTGCAGACACAGAGATTGAACCCTACGCTGGCAAAATCAAACGCAGAGATCGAACCCTGTGCTAGCAAAATCAAACGCAGAGATCGAACCCTGTGTTGGCAAAATCAGACGCATAGATCAAACCCTACGTTAGCAAAATCAGACGCTGAGATCAAACTCTGTGTTATCAAAATCAAACGTAGAGATCGAACCCTACGTCGGCAAAATCAAACGCAAAGATCGAACCCTGCGTTGGTAAAATTTTGAGCGCAGAGGTCGAAACCCCCATGCTTTAAATTTCAAACGACAGAGTCCCAACCCTGCGTTATGTCATTAAAACGAGTCTCCTCCTTGATTCAAAGTTCAAAACTCGTCGTAGCAAGTTTTACGACCACGAAGGTCACACTTACCACTGACTAAAGGAAACTGAGGTGGCGACACGCCTGCCTGAGTCACAACACCGCCAACCAGTGAAGACGACAGCGAGCTCTGAGCCGTGGTAACAACGAGCTTGATGGGTCGAGAGACAGCCTTCTTCTTAGGCGCCATTGATGTTGCTTGATGAGGAAGAAGAACAGTATTCGCCAAAGATAAGAACGAAATTCTTCATTGAACAACTCGAGAAAGCATGGAGAAGAGTCGAATGACTCTTGATTTGACCCCAGCGGTCTATTTATAGATAGTTATGAGTTGTTAAACCGGGATGAGATTATAGGCTAGAATCTCGGCCAAACGCGACCTTTGCGTTCGTGTTGGTTGAACTTTTGAACACAGAGTTCACCCCCTGCGTTCCAATTCTTAAGTACAGAGTTCACTTATGAGTTTTAAACGCCACAAAAGGAACATCTCGATGACCAAGGCTATCAAGGTGATCAAAGCTGAGAAGGAACTGACTTATGACAAGAAACTATGCAGCCTCTTGGATGAGTACATATAGGTTATAGTCAATGATGTTGAAATCATCGAGGTTGATCCGTCGCACAACTCATTCTTCTGAATGGCTTAACATTCCAACCAAGATTAATAAATCCAAAAGTTGCTCAACCTCATTGAAGAAGACCTCGTTAACAAGTTTACAGTTGGTGTTTCTATGATAGCTTCGTTATCATCAGCTCTTTTATTATTACTTAACGCCCGTAGTTACACGTTGAGTGTTCATTAATGCCTACAAGAATTTTCTAGACATTGAATAAACCTCTTCACAAGTTGAGTGGAGTATCTCAAGGATCCAGACAAAATTCGAAGAATACACATCTTCATAAGTTGAGTGGAGTATCTCAAGGATCCAAACAAAATTCGAAGAATACACCTCTTCGCAAGTTGAGTGGAGTATCTCAAAGATCTAGACAAAATTCGAAGAATACACCTCTTCGCAAGTTGAGTGGAGTATTTCAAAGATCCAAACAAAATTCGAAGAATACACCTCTTCGCAAGTTGAGTGGAGTATCCTAAGGATCCAGACAAATTCGTTATTACCATTGTTCTTGTTTGGTTCAATAACAATGGGATTTAGCTTGTTTGACTAAGTTTATTATCATCAAGACGCAAAAGTTACCTTATTTAGTTTAAGGAAGCTGAATCACTACGTTCCGACAACCAGGTCCACGATGTCTTTGAATCAGACGGAGTGAACAATCAATCAACAAAATCTCAGGATCCAAAGTATTCAGAAAATTCGTCCCAATCAACCGTGAACTTTCGAAAACTTTGGAGGTGGTTCTGTAGGTTGTCTAAAAATCATGACAGATAGATGGTCCCTATCAAACCTCAATCAATATTTCGATAACGAAAGTTATAATCAAACGACTTTCACGAAAGCTACAAATGGAGGACTTTTCATATAGATCGAGAGGAGTTATAATTCAACGACCTTTCCGACGACTGATAAAAACTCTATTTAGTGGCCTTTACCATTAACTGTGATAGTTACAATCTGACGACTTTCACACCTCAAAACAGCTAAAGCGAAGATTACTGAACAATGGTCTTTGTAACTCTTTATAGAAGAGGTTACAAGTCACTAGCCCCTTCTAAACGCAGAACTCACCTTTGCATTTCAGTTCTTGAAACGCAGGTGGCCCCTACGTTTCCAACCCTCAGCAAACGAAACGCAAGCGATCCTTGTGTTTTTAGCATCCAGCAGACACCCAACTCTACGTCTCAAGCCTAAGACGCAGAGTTAGGGTCCCGAACGTCGACATGGGCGTTTGACTCATTCAAACATGAGCTGAACGGTTTCAGAACCGTGTTCCCCACGATCTGAGAAAATCACGCCCACTTAGGAGTGGGATCAGTTACACTGTTAATCCTCCTATAAACCCTAACAAACTCAACTGAGTAAGGGGTTGGATTTTTAGAGTTCGGATCGG
>BQKN01056259.1:762-11590 GCA_022839385.1 Asparagus kiusianus
GTTTGTGTAGTCACCGGGGTGGGTCCGAGGAGTTGTGATATGTGATTGTTGATGTATATTCCGGGCTCGCACTGGTGAAGTTTGTGTAGTCACCGGGGTGGGTCCGAGGAGTTGTGATATGTGATTATTGATGTATATTTCGGGCTCGCGCTAGTGAAGTTTGTGTAGTCACCGGGGTGGGTCCGAGGAGTTGTGATATGTGATTGTTGATTATTCCAGGCTCGCACCAACGATATTCCTGTGTAGCGTTGGGGTGGGTCTGAGGTGATGTGATTGTTGATTATTCCAGGCTCGCACCAACGATATTCCTGTGTAGCGTTGGGGTGGGTCTTAGGTGATGTGATTGTTGATTATTTCCAGGCTCGCACCAGTGATATTCCTGTGTAGCGTTGGGGTGGGTCTGAGGGTGGCAGTGAAACGTTACGCGTGGATGATTTGTGAACAACCGGTTATTCGTGAATATGAGTTTTGACTATATGTGAGAGGTAGACCAGTGACTTGTTATAGGATGGTTGGCTACATGACTTTGTTGTTGAATGTTTATGGGTTCTCGTGAGATGTGAACCAGTTATATTTCTTTCCATACCTAGATTAGGATTAATATTTAATTATCTACAATTTGGGACATATGGTATATACATGAGGGTTTCCTTGTTTGGATTATTTTGCTCGACGTACTACGTCTCGAGTTGTAGATTTTTAAGTATTAATTCTATCTAGGGGTATGTCCTTGTTACGCGGATGATTATGGATTCTTATGATCTTTATACTCTAGTGATGGATTGCATCTAGCTTGTTAGTATTCCAGCTGCATGTTTCTATTTATTATTATTGTTATTGCATTGGTCATTCGACCGTTCCTATTCTCTTTGTGGGATCTTGCCGTGTGCCATGCACCTGACGTACACCTGTTTTCTCTAGTGTACGTCAGACTTAGATGAAGAACAGGTCCAGCTGGGAGATCACCAGGAGCCAGAGGATTCTTAGCAGGAGTGTCTTGTAGACGGAGCAGAAGAAGGAGTCGAAGTCTATTCTTTCCATTTATCAGTCGATGGTTCCGTTTACTCTAGTAGTACTTTCCATTTCAGTTTGAACGATGTATTATATTCTCCAGTATTTCTTTCAGATAGTTTTGTATAAGGGCATGTTTGACCTGTATCATTATGTCTTGGATGATATTCATTTGTGATATGATATGTATTCTTTTATTCTGAGTTTGTCTACTATATTCTTGCTGATTGTGATCGGGGACCTGTGACTTCGTATTGTATTTAATTCTAGACGCTTAGCGTATTGGATTGAGAAGAAAAGAAAAAAATAACAGTGTATATTTCTTCTCAATCTAATACGTCGCGGGCTTGCTCGCGTCCCGATTCCCTGGTATTTTGGGAAGCGGGGCATGACAAGTTCACGACATGATAATTATGTAGACTTTTGACATAACACTTATGCAGATTTTAACATGATATTCATGTAGGCTATGATATAGCACTACACTTATGTTCTGAGATTTGTTGTATTTCTTTTATTATTGTTCCTGTATTAGAACCTCGGATTTGGTGATTAGGGGTTTACAATTTGAGATATAAAGTATATACATGAGGGTTTCCTTGTTTGGATTATTTCGCTCGACGTACCTATTCTCGTGTTGTAAATTTCTAATTACTAAAACCCTCTTTAGTAAGATCAATGATTCTAGATCTATTATATACTATCTGTATTTTCATATACAACGAGCCCTTTTCCCTTAGGGTTGGTTGTGATGTTGCTCGCTTGCGCTTTGACGCTCGTTGTCCCTCCCCCTTTCTGGTAACGAGCCAGGAGCCTGGAGAGTCGCAGGTTGATGGCGACACATTTTAGTGTTCAGCTGTCTAGTCATGCTTATGTTGGAGCTCCACTATAGTTTTTGGTTAGACATTTGAGAGTGTTGTTCTAGAGGTTATAAAGGCTGTGTGCCTTATTTCCTTCTTGTCAGATACTTGTACTTGAGACTTGTTGGCTACTCCAGTTTATTTATTCAGACATTAACTATGTATTTCCATTTGTTGGTTGATGAGATATCTATTTGACCATTATCTTTTCATCAGCTCTTCGTGTATTATCTTTTACTTGCTTTTGTACCTACACCTGTTATTGGCTCTACTAGATAGATGTTAACTGTGATGGTGAAACATGTTGTTGCACGGTGTGGTGCATGGAGGGTTTGACATTCTTGGTTTCACCTTGGACTGCAGCCTTGTGTGAACCCAGGGGCGTCACAATTCATCCAGGACTTCTCAAAGATTTTGACACCACTTACACGCCTTACGAAGAAGGGTGTACAGTTTACTTGGAGCACAGAGTTCCAGGAGGCCTTTGATACATTGAAGGCTAAATTGACTACAACACCGGTTTTGACTATTCCGAGCAGCGACAGGACATTCGTCGTCTACACAGATGCATCTTTGACAGGATTGGGAGGTGTCTTGATACAGACTCGGAGAGTAGTAGCTTACATTTCACGGCAGTTGAGAGTGCATGAGCAGAACTATCCTACTCATGACTTGGAGTTAGCAGTAGTGGTATCTACACTGAAGTCATGGAGGCACTATTTGTATGGAGTACAGTTTGAGTTGTTCACAGACCATCAGAGTCTGAAATATCTTTTCTCTCAGAATGAACTCAACCAGAGACAGCGGAGATGAATTGAGTTTATCAAGGACTACGAGTTTACGATTCAGTATCATCCGGAGAAGGCGAACGTCGTAGCAGATGCTTTGAGTAGGAAGCCTCGATATCAGGTTGCGGCTTTGAGATGCTCGTTACATCGAGATCTTCTTACCCTTAGTCAGTTTAATTTTAGACATGAGGTTGGTGGTACCAGTGCATTTTTAGGAGCTGTGTCAGTGCAGTCATCTTGGAGTGACAGAATTGTCAGAGCTTAATTGGAAGACTCTTGGATCCAAATCTGTAAGGAGGAGATTTCCAAAGAGCCTAAGACCGATTAGACCATTGGAGCAGATGGAGGTCTACGGATGAATGGTAGATTGGTTATGCCAGCCAGTGCAAAGCTGAAGAGGGAGTTATTTGATGAGGCGCACCGTACTCGGTACACAGTACATCCAGGGACTACCAAGATGTACAAGGACCTGAAGAGACATTTCTAGTGGAGTGGAATGCGAAGAGAGATTTCAAAGTATGTGGCTAAGTGTTTTACCTGTCAACAGTTGAAGGCAGAGCATCAGAGACTGGTAGGGACACTTCAGCCGTTGCCTATTCTAGAGTGGAAGTAGGCGGACATTTCTATGGACTTTATTATATGGTTGCCGAAGTCGAAGAAGGGGAATGATTTGGTTTGGGTGATAGTGGACCGGTTGACGAAGTCAGCATATTTTATTCCAGTGAGGACTATTTATACAGCCGAGGCGTATGCGAGGATCTTCGTTCGAGAGATAGTTCGACTTCACGGAGTTCCAGACATGATCGTGTCGGATCGAGGATCGGTATTCACTTCACATTTTTGGAGGAGTTTCCAGGACTCGTTTGGCAGCAGGCTATCTTATAGCAGTGTATTCCACCTACAGACGGATGGTCAGACGGAGAGGGTGAATCAGGTGTTAGAAGACATGTTGCGGGCATGTGTCATTGACTTCCAAGGCAGCTGGGAGGATCATATTTCACTGATAGAGTTTACTTATAATAACAGTTATCGAGCGATAATCACTATGGCTCCGTATGAGGCATTGTACGGAAGACCTTGTAGATTACCAATATGTTGGGCAGAGCCGGAGGATAGCTTGATGCTTGGACCAGAGCTTGTGAGGCAGACTACCGAGAATGTAGCATTGATCAGGGAGCAGATTCTAGCCGCTCAGAGTCGACAGAAGAGCTATGCAGATAAGAGGCGAAGACCCCTAGAATTTCAGATTGGGGATTTGATTATGCTGAAGGTATCGCCTATGAAAGGTGTGCAGTAATTCGGGAGACGAGGAAAGCTTGTCTTGAGATATATTGGACCTTTTCGGATTTTGGAGCGCATTGGAGCTGTGTCATACAGACTAGATCTTCCAGCTTCTATGTCTAGTATACATAATGTATTCCATATTTCTATGCTCAAGAAGCACTTGCATGATGAGGAGCAGCAGTGAGTGTTGGATGCACCGGAGATTGAGCTTCGAGATGATTTGACTACTATTGATATCCTAGTGTCTATACTTGCTAAAGAAGACAAGAGACTCAGGAACAAGGTGATTCCATTGGTAAAAGTTCAATGGAACCGAAGTGGAGTTGAGGAAGCTTCTTGGGAGCGTAAGGAGGACATGCGACGCGACTACCCGCACTTGTTTGAGCAGGTAAATTAATTTAAATTATTTATGATGTGAGTTCTTACTTGTGTTTTTATATATATATCTTGATATTTATATTTAACACTAGAATGAGGGTATTTTTACTAAATTTTTAATCTTTCGGAACACACGGTATATATATGGGGGGTTCCTTGTTTGGATTTTTTGCCCGACGTACTAGTTCCGTTAAATTAGGGGTTGAGTAAGAATATTATCATTTTAGATCGTTAAGTATGAATATCACTATATTCTTATCTAGAGTTTAATATTACGAGATGTGTATGTGTGCGGGTTGGATTAGACCCTCGTCGTGCTTTTCAAGTATCATTATGTGTTAGATATGATTTCTGAATTTCGATGATGAAATTCTTTTAAGGGGCGAAGAATGCAAAACCCCATACATTTTGATAATTTATGGAGGTGTCAATCAGCACGGTGGAAGCGTGGAGCGAGACGATGAGCAGCAGATTCGAAGAATCCAGTTTTTAGCTCGTGAGTCGACTCATAACTCATCATGAATCGACTTATCAGGTTGAGTCGACCCATGACTGTCATGAGTCGACTCACGATATCAAGTCCCATTATCAAAAGTTTCTGCTGAGTTGACTAATCAGTTTATGAGTCGACCCATGAGTCATGAGTTGACTCATAACTGACCATGAGTCGACTCATAACTGACCATGAGTCGACTCATCGAGGGTGTTTTGGTTTTTACGGTTCGGGTTTGTTTGGGTTTATGGGTCCGGTTTTAACTGTTCATATATTATCTCCTCTACCCGAAAACACCTCTTTTCATCAGTTCTCCCCAGAGAAACCCTGGCCTCCTTTCCCCTCTAAACCCTAATTCATTTTTGGGCGTTTTGGGAGATTTTCGGGGGATTTCAGCAGCTTCTTATGGTTTGCAGCAAAGGGAATCATTCTTCAACACACCTAAGGCGAGTAGCATCTCGCCCAATCCATCTCCCATGTTTTAAGAGTTTTTAAACGTTTTTCATGAGGATTATTGAGCCTAAGAATTATTTTCAAGTATAAACCGATGTTCTTATTAGTTGAGATGCTAAAAATCATGTGTTTTAGATCTCTAAATTTCTCACCAACGAATTTATGATGAAACCCATATCTGAGAATTTATTTAAAAAAAATAAAAACGAGCTTTATCTTGATTAATTGCTCTCATACATGTTTAGTGATTTAATGTTAGACTTAACATGCAAGTTTTCGTTTCCCATGTTTTATACGAAATTTTTCACTGTCACATATGCTTAAAATTGAACATATAAATTCGGGTTGGATAGATTTTAATTTTTGATGAATTTTCACAAAATGATCACAGTATGTTCGAACAGGGAAGCCCCCTGTTCAGTCGACCTTGGGTCGACTGATGTCTTCAGTCGACCATGGGTCGACTGATGTCGTCAGTCAACCATGAGTCGACTGACTAGTGAACTCTTCTAGCCCTCTTCTTGTGAGTTGTTTCGGGCTAACCACCGCATCGTTTATATTCAAATGAGCTTCACTGCTTATCTCTTTGAGTACGAGGAGCCGCCTCGTTTATTAGGTATTAAATTGCAGTATTTATATTTTTCACGCACACATGTAAGATGATATTTCGACACAAATGTTGACCTGTACATAGAATACGTGTGAGATTTGGATATACATAACTTTGCACATATATACATCTGTGACACTGCCTAATATGAATATATATAGTCCACGTGTGGGACAAGCTTTCACCTTTCAGTCCTCGTGTTAGACTATAATTCATCAAAGTCCTCGTGTTGGACTATAATCCATTAAAATCCTCGTGTTAGACTATAATCCATCAAAGTCCTCGTGTTGGACTATAATCCATTATAGTCTTATGTTGGATAATTGCTAAACCATGAGTATGATTCTTAACCGAGTTTGGAACACGACATATTATATGAGGCTGGGACATGATAGCTACCTAGGTTGGATATGACTCTTATTGTAGCTTGACATGTTTACGTTTATCAGTAGAGATGGGTTTGTTTTCTTTTCTTTTTTGTTTCATGTATTAGACTTCGGGTTTGGTATTTAGGGATTTACAATTTGAGATACAAGGTATATACATGAGGGTTTTCTTATTTGGATTATTTCACTCGACGTACTTACGCTCGTGTTGTAATTTCCTAAGTACCGAAACTCATTATTGTTAGGATAATTTATCTTATATTATTATGTATTAACTGTATTTTCATATACAACGAGCTCTATCCCTTGGGGTTGATTGTGATGTTTCTCGCTAGCGCTTTGACGCTCGTTGTCCCTCTCCCCTTTCAGGTAACGAGCCAGGAGCCCGGAGAGTCGCAGGTTGAGGGCGACTCTTATTAGCGCCCGTTTATCCTCTTATTAGAGGTATTTCATTTTGTGCTCCACTTGAGACATTTTTAGACTCGAGAGATTTATATTTTAGAGTTGTAAATGCTGTGTGCCTTATTTCATGTATCAGATATTATGTACTTTGAGACATGTTGAGATCTCCAGACTGTTATTATTCATTTCAAACATTGACTATGTATTCCAGCTTATTCGGTTGATGAAGTGTATTAATTCGAGTTCTATCCTTTCATCATGTATTTATTGTAAAATCTTTTACTTGCTTTGTACCTACACCTGTTGTTGATTCCACTAGAGAGATAGTAATTGTGATGGTGAAACATGTTATTGCACGGTGTGGTGCACGACATGTTTGGCATTCCTGGTTTCACCTCGGACTGCAGCCTTGTGTGAACCCAGGGGCGTCACATACATTGCACGTGCAATCTAACTAGTCATACTTCTTTTAAAAGCACGAGTTCGTAAAAATCTTTCTATGGTCAATATTACCCTTCACTATTTTGAATATTTTATTTATATCTTAATCTATCCTAATCATAATTATATCTTATCCTAATCCTATATGAACTATCTATAGATTAACTATTAAAAAAATAATATTAATAAAAAATATAACATATCTTTATGGTATCAATTTGTTAAGATAAAGAAATTATACATAGCTAATATGCTATAATACAAGAAGTATTACAAAAAAATCATAAAAAGTTTTAAAATTACACAAACTACCTTGAAAAGTTTAAAATAATAAAAATCATCCCAACATTTCAAAACTTAAAACAAAAAATATAAATCAAGAAATTAACAGTAGTTTTTAAAAATTTTAAAATTTACAGTTAACACCTCAATGTCTCAAAAATTACAGAAACACTCTCAAAAGTTCAAATTATAAACAAACAACCTCAAATTCTAAATTTTCAAAACTTACAAACAACATTGATGAATTCAAGGGATTACCATGATGCACCTAAAAATTTCTAACATTTCAAAACTTAAAACAACAAATATGAAATCAATAAATTAATAGCAGTCTCCGAAGAATTTAAAATTTTCAATTTGTACCTTCAATGTCTCAAAATTTACACCATTAAAAGTTTAAATTATAAAAAAACACCTTAAAATTCTAAAATTCTAAATTTTTAAATAACAAAAGATGAATTCAAGAGATTACCCTTAGGCACTTAAAAAATTTAAAATTTGATGAAATTAACCTTAAAGTTACAAAAATTATAAAAAAAACTCCTTCAAAATTTAGAAATCGCAAAAAAAACTCTAAAATTTTAAAATTTATAACCAGTGCACATCAAACTTGGAAATTATTAATGGACCGCTGAAGTTTGAAAATTTTTAAAACTAATTTATAGTTTTAATAATTATAAAAAGCACCCTCAAAATTTCAGAGTTGTAAGAAATATCCTAACATTTCAAAATTATCACTGACATGTGAAATATAGAAGTTACAACTACCAAACTTAAAAGTAATTATTTAAAAACACTCACAAAGGTTTAAAAATACAAATCACACCATCAAAGTTCAAAACCACAAAAGGGCTGAAAGTTTAAAACTTGACAAAGGAAAGTATAATTGTTTGGTATTCTTTCAATATATATATAATTTAGGATTTACTATCCCTTTTCAGCATCTAAAAATAGTCTAAGTTGATACTGATAAACAAAAGTAGTAAGAATTGATTAAAAACATCCGGTTAAGGAATAAAAAATTTAAAAATATTATAACTTAAAAATTATTGTCACTATATAAATTAAAGTAATTGCATATAGTTTTATTAATAAGTTAGAGCAACAAAAATATATTAGTAACATTAATTGATAGATGTTTAAATCCATAAAAATAATAAAAGACTATAATATAATAGCTTAGCATTAATTGATTATAATATAGAAACATTAATCTCTATTGTTAGTAATATTTATCGTGTAAAAGAATACAAGGAATTATATATGGAGAAATTATCAGAATGTTCAAAGATATTCTTCAAAAGAATCAAGTTATTTTCATTACAAATGGGAAAGTGATAGAAATAATTCTAAAATTCAGAAAACATCCATGAATCACTTGAATTTGCATTAACATAAGGCATATCTATTAAAGAAGCAACGACTGAGTTATATTTAAGAATAATTTAATAATTTTATCTCATTCAAATAAGAATTCTCCATGGAAGATATAAGAAAAATTAGTATGTATTCATAAATTTCATATTTTTTTCTTCAAATACTAAATAAATTAAATATTAATATTATAATCTAATGTAAATTGATAACAAAAAATGTAGGTATTTAGTTTATTTCTTTGTAAAAAATGATAGAGATAGAGTAAAGATAATATTATTAACATAGCAGAAACTCTTATTAGATACACATCAGAAGAATTCATTGTAGAAAAAAGAGGCAACTCCTAATCTTATTTAAGTAATAAATTAGAAATACAAAGAATTTCATATATGTAAAATTAACACTTATTCTTATTGAAATAGAATAAAATTAATGTCTGTATTTCGAGAAGTTTGTGTTGAACATCAAAAATGCATTTAACTTCTTTATGAAGTTAAACAAGAGGATAAAAGATTAATGAGCACAGGAAAGATAGCAGCATAAAAAATACAACTCCAACCTGATATCACAATCGATGTAGATGATGAAGTTGCTACTCTAGAACTGTTCAGGAAAAAGATAAAGGTGGAGAATGATTGATCTTAGCTCAATAAAAAAATTAAAAAAAAGAATAAAAGACAAATTTTTTTGAATATTTTATAGAATAGTTTAATTATTTTGAGTGAAATTAGGAATCTTTAGAGGAGAGTTTTATGAACTCTTTAGTACTTTTATATACTTATGTGTATACTTATATCATATAAAATCATGCTAGAGTTAGCACTAATCTTTAATTTATAATTTTTTATGAAGTCTATCAATGATTAGGAAAACAAACTTCATATTCTCTTTTGTATAATTTTAGAATACTTTTAATCAATCATTTTATCTTATTGGTTTTAAATATTCACCTTCCTTGAATAACACTATTTTAGTATTTTTTATTTTTACAACGTTGTACTCTCTCAAGTAAAGCTTGATTCCATGTCAGTCAAAATAATATAAAAATTCAAATTAGCTTCAAATTATATTTGTTTTCTGTCAATTCAAATATCAACATGAAAATTTATATTAGGTGTGACCCATTTAAACGAACATCAAAGAAAATAAATAATCACAATATTAAAGTTTAGATAAAAATGGGCACAAACTATTAAACTGGAACTGAGGAACAAATTTTAGTTAGAAAATAAGCCAAAAATATTTATTCATGGTATCTAACCACGTGCATTGCACGTGTATAAAACATAGTAAAATAAAATGTGCATGTTGTTATGATGAAAGGACATGTTATATTCAAATTCGCATTTGTCTTCTTAATTATTAGCTCACTTATTCTCTTAGGAATTAAGATCAAATTCGAAAGTTATACTTAAATTTCATTCCTTTTAACCCTTACAATATATTGGTAATTAGCTATAAGTTTACACAAAAATGATGCTATGGAGCTTGGAGTTGTTGCTGATGGAGCAACAGTGGAAGCGGAGAGGAGCTGGGGATTGTTGCCAGCAGGAGCTGAAGTCTTGGACTATGAAGATCTAATTCATGTTGTTGTGTCTAAAATTGAATAAAATTGTGCTTCTGTATTCTGCTATCTTAGAGTTGTCTGTAGTTGCTCTATCCGTAAGCCTTTGGAATTGGTCTATGTGGATTTTGTGCGTTAATATATTTTGGTGATATGTAACAAGCAAAAACTGTTTATACCCATCACTGTTGGAGACGATGGGTTTTCTTCGTAGCCGACCTTTTTAGTAGTGGTAGAGGCTGGGATTTGTTTGATCTCATCCAGTTTCTCGTAAATAAAAAAAATTAAAAAGTAAATAAAATAAAATAAAATAATAAAATATAAAATATAAAAAATATTTAAAAAATATTAAAATGAATAAAAAATAAAGTAAATAAAATAAAATAATAAAATTTTTTAAAAATAAAATGATGTACACGAAAATGAGTAGTGATACCATGTTATTGCCGTTATCATTTACTAATTTGTAATCAGGGATCGATATAATAAATTGTGAAAT
>BQKN01056260.1:0-17068 GCA_022839385.1 Asparagus kiusianus
ATATATATATATATATATATATATATATATCATTGCTACTCTCTTTTGGTTTTGTGGAAGTGTTTGGGTGTTAAAAAAATTAAATTATCTAATCCGGTTAAAGTAGGATTATATAAGTTAAGCCCATACATGAAATATATATTTTAACCAACACCCATGTGTAAATATTACAATTGGTATCGAGATTTAAGATATGTGCATGTGAGATTCTCTTTGATTTTTATACAAACAGTATCTATTTAAATAATAACAGTATAATTAAACTTTGTGATCTAATAAAACATACAATATAAGTAATTGCTTTAAAATAATCTAATCTAATTTAATACGAAGAAAATAGATAAAAATGATGTGAAAATTGTTGCAATTTCATAATTCATAAATTTTAAAAATCTAATCATATCTAATCTAATAAGAAGAAAATAACAAAATCACATATATGTTGAAGGAGATAAAAGTGCTATGAAAATTATTACAATTTCTAATCTGAAAAAATCAAACATACAATATAATTAATTGCTTTAAAATAATCTAATCTAATCTAATATAATAAGAAGAAAATAGATGAAAGTGCTGTAAAATTTTTTGATATTTCTTAATATAAAAAAAAGTCAAATATACAATATAATTAATTGCTTTAAAATAATCTAATCTAATCTAATAAGAAGAAAATAACAAAGACAAATACATGTAGAAGGAGATAAAAGTGCTACAAAAATTGTTGTAGTTTCTTAGCATATAAACATTGGTATATGATGTTGCATGTGAGAGAAAAACAATTATAAATAGAGTTCTATTTAAATAATAATAGTATAATTAAACTTTAAAACTAATTATGTAGTGTCGTGAACTACTTGAATTTTAGTTGGTGAGAGATCGTCACGTTGTGTCCTCATATCGCAACCGTTTATTTTAATTTTCCTTTTGTATAATTTTCAAAACGATTTTGTCTCTTTAATTTGTTTGGTAGATTTTGCAAATACTCCCTTCACATTATATATATTTGTAGGTCTGCGTTGTTTTGGGATTCGACCTATGAAGCGGACATTATTTGATTCACTAATTTGTTTGATTTTGCATATACTCCATTCATCTTGTATATGTTTATAAAGTTGGCATTTAATAAATTCATTTAGGTTTACATTTCAATTCAAACTATATCATTATCTTCATACTATGTATATCCAATAAGAATTCATCAATTTATCAACTTACTCTTACTTAATGGATTAATTTGAATTTCAATGGTCTTTTTGTCTACCAAAAGATTTTCCCAAACTCGTGCTTTTAAAGAGAGTATGATTGATTTGACCTAGTATTTGTTATGTGAAGAGTGAGAGAGGGGGGACAGGGAAGGAGATTATACACGGAGTGAAAATGAAATAGATGGACGTTGGAGGGGTTTGTGATAATTTGTTGGATGTATCAAGTGGAGCTCATTTGTCAAAAGTGTTAATGCACGAAAAGAAGCTTTCCAAACTGCTGATTTTCTTCTTTATGAAATGTTTCCATTAGAAGAACATCAAACTTTCACTCCTTAGAATATCTAAGTTTTGTGGGGACCACTTAAGGTAGAATTAGAGAAGTGTGAACTATTTTCTATCTTGGTATGTGTATTTTTGGCACTATAACCTATTAAAGTTCGAATAAAACGTTTTATCTATGCCTTTATATAAGTGCACATAAACACCAAGTTATTATTAACAATTTGATTATATAACGATTAATTTATTAATTTAATTAGAGTTACATAATTAACTATTTCAATTTTTATTTAAAACCACTCTAAATGAGATATAAACGTTATATATAGCTAACAAGCACTAAAAATGTTTAATTATAATCTATACTATTAAAAATCTAATGTTTAATATAATTTTGTACTATTATAATCTAATTGGAGTTGTATTATTACATAAATATTAATTCCTATAGTATATTAAAACATCATACACTTGATAATCTAATACTATTATAATAATTGATTGATTTATTTAATAATCTTAAAAATAGCTATACACTTAATTAATGTGATTTAATAAGATTGGGAGTTATGATCATAGAGTAAATTAGTTAATTTCATGAAAGATGAAGGGTATTTTTGGGAAATGAAAGTTTTTCTAGTACTCCCTCTTTTAAAGGGAGAATGACTAGTTGGATTGCACGTGCAATGCACGTGCTAAAAATTTTAATATTATTTTAAATTATAATTTTATTTAGGCAAAGATTTGATATAAATTTATTGAATGCAAACAATATAGCTAAATTTTTTTAATATTATTTTAAATTATAATTTTATTTAGGCAAAGATTTGGTATAAATTTATTGAATGCAAACAATATAGCTAACATATTTTTAATATTATTTTAAACAATATAGCTAACATATTATTTTAAAGTTAATATTTTATCAGCATCATGCTCAAAAATAGAAAAAGACACTTCTTTTTCATTCTTGAATACTAAAGTGTATTCAGTATTAAGCAACTAAATTGTCCCTACTATTCCTTAACCTAATGCTTGACTTTTCATTCTTGAATGCATTGATAAGAATTATTATCAAATATCAAATAATTTTTATTTATACCATAATTTTTACTTGAAAAAATTTCATGGCTACAATCTACATTTTTAACTAAAGTAGATAATAAATCATTGGATCATCTACAAAGAATTATATTAAAAGTTGTCTACAAAACTCCAAAGTTAAGGGATATTCTGAAGAAAATTTATTAAGTGGATATGTATCTTCAAAGAACATATAGCATTGAGTTCATCACTCCCAAGTATTTCTTCTCAAGTTTTCATTGAAGCAACTAAGGAACCAAGCCTCAATTTCTTGATGGCCAAATTTGATGGCATTCTAGGACTTGGATTCAATGAAATATCGGTTGATGATGTGGTACATGTATGGTATGCTTCTATACCTTGATTATGGATATTTATGATGGCTAATGAAAAATAACCCTTCATCACATAATTGTTAGAAGAAAACAGTAATCATAATAAGGGAAAACGTTAGTAAAAAGACACAAACATTAATAGGTAAATTGAAAGAAAACAGTAAATGCGACATCTGATACTATAGACAATTATGGAACATAGATTATTTGGAATATTTTAGTGTATATGATGGATTATGCAAGCATCTGGCTGCATTTTTTTAAGACAATCATCTGAATGCATTTGTAAACAGTTATCTATCTTAATTACATTTATTTTTAATTAAATGAGTTGAATGTAAGGTATTTAGAGATTGTAATGTTACAGAAGGTAATCAATACAATTTTGGAAGAACCATATTGATAGATATCCAAGGATCGATGAACTAAAATACTAAAAGCAACACAATTATGACCCATGAAATTCTCAGAAGTAGAATATTGGCAGAAAGTAAGAAATTATCAAACAAGGACAATATCGCTGAGGATTTCTTTATTAGCAATCCTTGTTTTCATTATGGAAACGTTCGGTTTTATATGCCGAGATGATGGTTAATGTGAGCAAAAAAGTTAAGGGCTAATGGAAATCAATCTTCATCAAGTCTAAGCAATGTAAGAGAAACCAAGTTACCTCTAGCTTAAATATGTTCATTACTGAAAGAAGCAGCTAGTCACCAATCAACACTTTGACCCTTTTGACAAGTTCGGCTCTATTGATGTATTTCGACAAAAGGCGTTATTATGATAAATCAGTTATATTAGCTTGGATGAAAGATTTTTAGCAATAAATGTGGCACATACCTTCTTAGGAGTTTTTTTATAATATCGATTTTGAGATACACCTTGCGCAAGCAGCTTCTTCACCCTACCATCTGTATAAAGTTCAGAAAGGAACTCATGCGCTTCTGCAATTAAGACTCGTCCACAAGGTATATAAACTAAGCTTTGCCATTGCCCCGTTGAGTAGAATCTGAGAGGATATGTCCATGATCTGAATCTCTTCTTGCAAAGGACTCATCAACAATCTTCACAGATATCTTCTTCTGTTGCTTGGCCTTTTCCTTCCCTTGTTGATTAATGAGCTCGTCATCAAGATTGTACACAAGCCTCTTCTACAAAACTTCTCAGTTTAAACAAGAAAAAAATCATAAGTTATTCCCGAGAAACTATAATATAACTTTTACCTCCTCAGCTTCAGATTTGAAAGGTTCTTGTAGGTCTGCATGAACACATCAAAGAAGGCAAGATAGACAATAGGCTCTCAAAAAATTCAGGTTGATATACTTTTTTAAGAAACCATGCATGTCTAGATACCGACCAAATGCTTACCGTGACTCATGAACATAAGAAATATAATAAAAGTTAAGACTACTCTAGTAATATAAGATAGATGATATGAAGTACGAACTTAGAGGGTGGGCAATATGAGGAAATTCTTTAACTATGTGAATTCTCATGTATCTTCTAATTTATAGTAATAAGCATTAAAATACTATCTGAACGTAACATAAGATACTTCCAGTCCTGAGCTATTTAGGAATATATCTGAGGATATACATTTGCCTAAGGCCCTAAACCTTACCGTGCATGACAGCATGACCCTACATGAAAAATCAAAAAAAAAAAAAAAATCGTACAGGAAATAAGATACATTTGTCACATGGATCTCCCAAATAAAGAATCCGTTACAACCAATCCTCAAATTTTAGACTGCTCCAGGAACATGATTGTCAATTTTATAAACAACAAGAGTACTCAATAATGTTTAAGTCCTAGATAATCAAATTTCACATCGAGCAACACCATCCTCCTCAACAGAAAAGTGACTATCTACAAGTACACAGACACGAGTCTCATATTCATCATGGTTATTGGGGTTAACAGCCGTCCTTTGACTCCTCAGGTCCAAGGCCGAGAGGTATCGCCTTTTGACTCGATTACGTGAGATGTTGCCTGCACAATGGGCCAAATCGCATCACTGGCATTCAATTGAGAGGTTGATCGAGTAGTACCGCCTTTTGACTTGGTTACGCGAGATGTCGGCCAATCAAGCCGACCGTGCCGAGTCGGATATTTTCTTAGTTGTGACTTAGTTTGGTTAGGCAGAGTGTAAGACATGTGTCAACTTCTCAGTGGTGATTAATACTTAGCACTTTTAGGGGTAATAATAGAAGTCTTTTAGATTTTCTACAAAAGTTATAACCTCCAGATTTTTTTCTACAAAATTTGTAATATATGGATTTTTTTGGGATCTTAGTGAGTTATGTGGACTTTTATGCAAAATATTCAATTTATGAAAATTTTTAATATTTTTGTGAAATTTCTAACTTCATGGACCTTTTTTTTTTGCAAAATATGTAAGGCTTCTTGGCATTTCTACAAATTTACCTATGCTGAAGACTTCTTTAACAAAATTAACAAATTTGTGAATTCTTGAGCTTTTATATGCCAATTTGCTTATTCATGAAGCTTCTTAAGTTTATTTTTTAATTAAAATATTTTTTTCTCTTAATAGGGGTTCAATCTTGGGTTTGGCCTAGTGAATACTTGGTTTATTTTAAAAAAATATAAAAAATTGATGGACCAATATGAAAATTATTGAAGTTTTAGGTAACTAATATCTAAATGACACTTCTTTCGAGATCCACTTCGTTTTTAATCCTTCTATTTATTATACGCAAGAGAGAAGGAGAATGGTTAGGAGGGTCGGTAAATTGCATAATTTCGAGCACCAACGTCCTTCGTACACATTTCACAAAAATGGAATCTCTCTTTTCTGTAAGCACAAAAGAAAAGAGAAGGAAAAGTGCTTGAGAACAAAATAATATGCATAAAAAGGGCTCTTATAATCATCTGATTTTAAAGAATTTTTACATAACATATATCATACTATATTATGAATTATAATCTTATGAAATTTTCACATATAATATATCATATTTTTGTATTATTGTTATGCAATATTTACATAACACATCATATTTCCATATTTCTTGAGTAATATAATATCTATAAACATGTGCAAATTTCACATAATATATATCATATTCACATAATATATATCATATTTCTGTATTATGAAAGACAAATGTTTTTTTTTCAATTCTAAACTCCCGTTAATGGAAACATGCTATAGGAGAAATATTGGTTTCTTTTAATTATGAACTCCTGCTCCTAACCCACAAGAAACGTCCCAAAGGACAATACACATGTATAAACTTAGCCCTCCAACACAAAAGCTAACTCCAAAGACTAATCACACTACAACCCCTTTCTTCAAACTATTATATATAGGAAACCAAAAGAGAAAAAAATCAAAAAGGAAAAAAAAAACCTCCTGTTAACTTTCTTTCACACTTTGGCCTCTAAAAGCAAACAAGAAAAATAGTTCAAATGCATCTTCTCTATACCAGTATTCCCCTAGCTAGCCAATAAGCAAAAGTTTGCTACTTGAACTTCCTTCGAGGTGCAAAATCATCACTCGTCCGTCTTCGCTCCTTGAAAAGTTGGAAAAGGAGACTATTTGTACAACTGTTCAGTTAAATATTGGTCAACCATAGGATCGGATCTTGGGTTTAGGTTGAGTAGAATATATATAGGATAGAAGAAAAGGGGTTACTCATAATGAGAAACTGAAGGGTTGGTGGTTTTATTTTGAGATTAAGGAGAATTAGAAGCATCAGTTGTGAAATTATGTTAGTGATTAAAGGAAAAATTGGTGGACATTATTAGGGATGGGTTGTTAGTTCTGAGGTTTATGATGATGATGGGTGTTTAATGAGGATGAGTATGACGTTAGAGAATTTGAAAGGGTAGTGAGAGGATGATAAAATATCGGGCACTTTGGTGATTATGCATGAAATTATGAGGGTATTATCGAAAAAAAGTAGATTGGATTGGATTTGATGGGAATTATAAATTTGTGAGCAACGGAAATTTTTTTTCTTTGTTAAGTTAATGAAATAAAAGATGAGGAAATATGAGGAAATTCTTTAACTATGTGAATTCTTATGTATCTTCTAATTTATAGTAATAAGCATTAAAATACTATCTGAACGTAACACAAGATACTTCCAGTCCTGAGCTATTTAGGAATATATTAGAGGATATAAATTTGCCTAAGGCCCTAAACCATACCGTGCATGTCAGCATGACCCTACATGCAAAATAAAAAAAAATCGTACAGGAAATAAGATACATTTAGCACATGGATCTCCCAAATAAAGAATCCATTGCAACCAATCCTCAAATTTTAGACTGCTCTAGGAACATGATTGTCAATTTTATAAACAACAAGAGTACTCAATAATGTTTAAGTCCTAGATAATCAAATTTCACATCGAGCAACACCATCCTCCTCAACAGAAAAGTGACTATCTACAAGTACACAGACACGAGTCTCATATTCATCATGGTCATTGGGGTTAACAGCCGTCCTTTGACTCCTTAGGTCCAAGGCCGAGAGGTATCACCTTTTGACTCGATTACGTGAGATGTTGCCTGCACAATGGGCCGAATCGCATCACTGGCATTCAATTGAGAGGTTGATCGAGTAGTACCGCCTTTTGACTTGGTTACGCGAGATGTCGGCCAATCAAGCCGTGCCGAGTCAGATATTTTCTTAGTTGTGACTTAGTTTGGTTAGGCAGAGTGTAAGACATGTGTCAACTTCTCAGTGGTGATTAATACTTAGCACTTTTAGGGGTAATAATAGAAGTCTTTTAGATTTTCTACAAAAGTTATAACCTCCAGATTTTTTTCTACAAAATTTGTAATATATGGATTTTTTTGGGATCTTAGTGAGTTATGTGGACTTTTATGCAAAATATTCAATTTATGAAATTTTTTAATATTTTTGTGAAATTTCTAACTTCATGGACCTTTTTTTTTTTGCAAAATATGTAAGGCTTCTTGGAATTTCTACAAATTTACCTATGCTGAAGACTTCTTTAACAAAATTAACAAATTTGTGAATTCTTGAGCTTTTATATGCCAATTTGCTTATTCATGAAGCTTCTTAAGTTTATTTTTAATTAAAATATTTTTTTCTCTTAATAGGGGTTCAATCTTGGGTTTGGCCTAGTGAATACTTGGTTTATTTTTTTAAAAAAATACATAAAATTGATGGACCAATATGAAATTATTGAAGTTTTAGGTAACTAATATCTAAATGACGCTTCTTTGGAGATCCACTTCGTTTTTAATCCTTCTATTTATTATACGCAAGAGAGAAGGAGAATGGTTAGGAGGGTCGGTAAATTGCATAATTTCGAACACCAACGCCCTTCGTACACATTTTACAAAAATGGAATCTCTCTTTTCTGTAAGCACAAAAGAAAAGAGAAGGAAAAGTGCTTGAGAACAAAATAATACAAATTCTTTTTTCGGGCGCCCTTCATCACAATCATGTGTTCGCGGTGAAAATTGTAGCTTCTTTCATTGACGATTCCATTGTCATCTTTAAATAACAACTTTTTGAGTTACAAAGATCCGGTCTTTTTATAAGATCCGGTTATAATGAAAAATCAAAGAAAACAAAAAAAAGATTACAACTTTCTTTCCTTATTTGCCGAACAAATCGCGAGCTCCTGTTATTCGGTCGCTCGCTTGCGTTGGTTGTTTGCCTGCGCCGAGGGTTGATCCGTTGACCACCGCACGATCTAGATCTGGTCGGATTTACGCAGTACGACGGGTATTATTTCACTAAGGAAATAATAGCCGGGGGGGATTAGTTCACCAAGGAACAAATCGCCCAAATCTCGGGATCAAAGACCAAGCTTTGATCCGGAGTATGCCTGCGTAGATCTCAGATCTGATTTTCTCTCTCGAACTCCTGCCTTTTTTGACACGGATGCTCGCCAAGAACCAGATCTGAATGTCCAAGTCTTCAAGTCTTCAAAACTCCAAGATGAGGTCTCAATTCGGCAGAGTTTCGGCTCCCAAAAAGTCCTCCCAAAATAATGAATCAACCCCCCTATTTATAGGCAATCAGATTTGTGCCTTGGCACAGATCTGGGCCGGCCACCTCAAGGTGGCTCGGCTTTGGGCCGAGCCACCTTGAGGTGCCTCGGCTTCGGCCGAGCCCCTCTAGGTGTTGGGTTTCCGTTGTTTTCTGTATTTCGGTTCTGTTCGTGATCCGGTTGTGTGGTTGACTTGTTCGGACTCGATTCGTTGACCCGATTTGGCAGTAAATCCGATTCCTGATTTGGCAGTAAATTCACTTCTGTGTTCGAGTCCGAAACTGATCGTGATTCATCCGAGCCCGCTCTTGTTTGGATGGCTTGTTGACTCCCCGAACCGTTGGCTTGATTCCGCACGCGAATGGATGCATTCCGTTGCTCGCGTGCGATTCGTCAGCTTCGTAGCCTCGTTAGTCCGTTTCGTCGCGTATCGTTTGGCTTCGGTGTTTGCGGGCTAACGGTCATGTTTGGATACGTCGCCCGATGGTCTGTTTGTCGATCGGCGTCGTCGAGCTGTGTTAAGGGACCTATAGACAGTTTTATACGCCTATAGATACCCCCTCCAAAGTTTTCCAGCCTCGTTCTTTTATAGAAGAGTCTGGAATACTTTGGATATGATCGTCCCCACCTTCAATCGGTATAACGGGGCCTTGGAATGGCTTCTGTTCTCAATTCTTTCAATCCTCCAGGCTATTCAGTACTTTGTCGAATGCTTGAAAAGGTTCCGGTGCTGCATTTATTGTCTGACCGTCTGTCGAAATTTTGAACTTGAAGTCGATTCTTGATTTCTTGCCTTTTTAGCTCGAGTTTGCTGCTTCAACACAGAACTAACCATCGGTCGTCGGCGTTGAATCTTCATTTACAACGTGTTGTCCGGCGTTTGAGCTTCCTGATGACGCGTTGTCCGGCGTCCAGGCTTCATTATAACGCGTTGTCCGGCGTTCGACACAGTTTATACTCGTACGTCTGCTGGAGTATACACAGTTTAAGCTCTTAAGGAATTGGAGCGTGGCAAATACCTGAGTCACGAGACCAATTTATAAAGTTGATGCGTCAATGACTCGTATTCATAGAATTTTTGGCAAATCCTCAGCTTTCAACGGATTTGACGTGCTCTTACCGATTACCGTTTGAATCGGGCTTACATGCGGATTGTTTTAGTCCGTTCCACAGGTGACGTTGTGCTAAAGGAATGAACTCCCTTAGACTTTGTGCTATGATGTTGAATACATAGGCTTTACTACTTGTTACGGGAATAGGCTACCCGGCGACGCGTGTTAGGCGTTGACTTTAGGATTTTTGGCTAACCCCCAGCCTTCAACGGATTTGATTAGCCTTTACCGACTACCGTTTGAGTCGGGCTAGCATGCAGATTATCTAAATCCGTTCCACATGTAACGTTGTGCTAAAGGAATGAACTCCCTTAGACTTTGTGCTACGACTTCGAATACGTAGACTTTGCCATTGTTACGGGAATAGGCTACCCGGCAACGTGTATTAGACGCTGACTTATCCCCACTTAGGTTTCGGGATAAAGGTCCCCAGAATCAGGCTCTGGTATCTCTTTCTACGGGTAGAGATTAAACCGGCGACGCGTGTTAGGCGTCGACATATCCTTTCTTAGGATTCAGGATGAAATTCCCCATGCGTGTAAGACATGGATTTTGGTGTTATTAATAACAACCTGCCACAATGTTGAATATGTGGGCGAGTATTCCTTTTAACGGTTAAGAACTAACCGGCAGCGCGGGTTAGGCGCAGACTTATCCCTTCTTAGGTTTCAGGATAAAATACCCCAGAATTGAACTCTGGTGTCTTTTTCTGCGGAGAAAGACTAAACCGGCGACGCGTGTTAGGCGTCGGCATATCCTTTTTTAGGATTCAGGATAAAATTCCCCAGAATCGAACTCTGGTGTCTTTTTCTGCGGAGAAAGACTAAACCGGCAGCGCGTGTTAGGCGCAGACTTATCCCTGCTTAGGATTCGGGATAAACTTCCTAGGACGAATCCTAAATTGATAAATTCTTGGAAAAGGATTGGTGTGGGAAGGAAGAATTTTATATTCTATTCCCCGAACAAGGAAGGAAGAATTTTATATTCTATTCCTTGATTCTGGAAAGGAAGAATTTTATATTCTATTTCCAGTGGAAGAAAGAAACTAGAAGTGGGATCTCCACTCCGAGAATCCGGAAGATCTAAATAAGCTTACCTTTTATAGGATCAGTTATCTAGATGAGTTTTTCGTTTATCGAAAAGGAATTTCAACTTTGGTTATAACCATGAAGAGATTTAACCAAAGAGAAAAGAGGGGAGTTCTTTCGTTTATCGAAAGGAGGCTCTGAATTGAAAATAGGCCTCTTGTTCGTGGAAAGAATCAAGAGGGGATTTTGGTTGTGGTTTGGACCAGAAAGACAGTTTTTGGTAGACTCACTATCAATTGAAATTGATCAGTGAGGGATTTTGGTGGTAGAACAATTTTGGGTTATCCTCTAGAATATCAAATGGAATATTCTTCGAGGAACTTCCCGATAAATGGGTTATCCCGAATATACTAGGGATAGTACTTTTTCAGAAACTTCCCATTTATTGGCATTAATTGCCTGACGCCCTCTAGAGAAATGAGGCGATATGCACCGTTTGAGTAGACTGTGTCTATCACAAACGGTCCTTCCCATTTGGGTTCAAATTTACCCTTCTTCTTGGAATTGAGGATTATCGGTCGGCGAGCAGCGAGGACCAGATTTCCTTCCTTGAAGCTTCTCTGTCGAACCCTTTTGTCAAAAGCCCTAGATATTCTGGCTTGATAAAACTCAATGTGTTGTTGAGCTTCCAAGCACCTTTCATCCAACCTCTCGAGTTCTTCGAGACGTTTTTGATGTTGTTCTTCGGTCGTCATTTCAGTTGCGAGAGCGATTCGAAGAGATGGGATTTGAATCTCCAAAGGCAGCACAGCTTCACATCCATATACCAACGAATATGGAGTAGCTCCTGTAGGTGTGCGTACGGTGGTGCGATAAGCCCAGAGTGCTTCACCGAGTTTATCGTCCCAATCTCATTTATTAGTCTTCACGAGCTTTGACAGGATCTTAATGACCGTCTTGTTGAAAGCCTCAGCTAATCCGTTCGCAGCGGGATAATAAGCTATCGATGAAACATCTTGAATCTTGAATTTGTCGCAGAACCTGATGAAAGCGTTGCTTATGAACTGCGGACCGTTGTCATGAATGATCCGTCTCGGCACGCCGTGTCGGTATATGACATGATGCTTGATGAAATTGATGACGTTATTCGTCTTCACTTCCTTAAGAGGAATTGCTTCAGCCCACTTTAAAAAGTAATCCGTGATTGCGAGAATAAACCGATCACCTCTGACTGAAGGGGGAAAAATAGGACCGACAATGTCCATACCCCATGTCTCGAATGGCCAGGAAGTGGTTGACGTGTGTAACCGCTCCGGTGGTTGGTGCATATAATTTGCATGCACTTGACAGGCGTGACATCCTCGTGCGTATTCGATCGCGTCACGGACCATTGTTGGCCAAAAGTATCCCATCCTTCTGATGCGATCATACAGTTTGGGACCAGGCTGATGCGCCCCGCATTCTCCTTCGTGTGCTTCCTTAAGAACTTCTTCTGCTTCTTCGTTCGAAAGGCATCGGAGTAGCAAATCATCATACCCTCGGCGGTATAATGTACGTGTGACGCCCCAGGGTTCACACAAGGCTGCAGTCCCAGGTGAAACCAAGGATGTCAAACTTGCTATGCACCACACCGTGCAATAACATGTTTCACCATCACAATTAATATCTCTCTAGTAGAGTCGACAACAGGTATAGGTGCAAAAGCAAGTAAAAGATAATACAAGAGATACTGATGAAATGAAAGAGATCGCAATAATACTTCATCATCCAACATACAGGAATACAAAGTCAATGTCTGACATGAGTAGACTGAAGTTCTTAATAAATTTCAAATACAATAAGTCTGAGTAAGGGAAATAAGGCACACAGCCTTTACAACATCTAGAATAAAGTCCTCAAATGTCTAAACAAAGTCTATAGTGGAGCTCCATAAATAAAATATATCTAAATATACAGCTGAAGCAAAAGTGCATCGCCATCAACCTGCGACTCTCCGGGCTTCTGGCTCGTTACCTGAAAGGGGAGGGACAACGAGCGTCAAAGCGCTAGCGAGCAACATCACAACCAACCCCCAGGGAAAGGGCTCCTTGTATACAGAAAATACAGTTATTACATAATAGTATAAAATCATTATTCTAATAGCAAATGGGTTTTGGTACTTAGGAAATTACAACACGAGCATAGGTACGTCGAGCGAAATAATCCAAACAAGGAAACCCTCATGTATATACCTTGTATCTCAAATTGTAAATCCCTAAATACTAAACCCGAGATCTAATACAAGAAACAATAAAGGAAACGAATACAAACCCATCTCTACCGATAAGTGAAATCATGACAAGGCTACCGCAAGTGTCACGTCAAACTCACATGAGTGTTATGTCCGAAAACGATTAAGTGTCCAAAACATAGACTGCATGAAGTGAACGTCCAACTCATGGACTGTAAGTAACGAGTGTCCAACACATGGACTGAATATAACCGATGTCCAACGCATGGACTAAATCTAACCAAGGTCCAATGCATGGACTGAATATAACCAATGTCCAACGCATGGACTAAATATAATCAATGTCCAACGCATAGACTGAATATAATCAATGACTAATGCATGGACTGAATATAACCAATGTCCAACGCATGGACTAAATATAATCAATGTCCAACACGGGGACTTTAGTCGCTTATAGTCCAACACGAGGACTTTAGTCGCTTATAGTCCAACACGAGGACTGTACATGAACCATGAAGTACCACTAGTAATGGAGTGTTCATTCTACTCTTATACATGCCTTACTGTGCAAATCTAAACTTTGTATCAGGAAAAGTCATCTTACATAAATAACATATGAATTTAGTCTATATGTTTGCACACAGTAGGTGATTAAACAGAAAGAACGAAGAAAACAGGAGAAACTCTGATGAGTCGACTCATGCTTATTTATGAGTCGACTCATGCCTCATGGGTCGACTCGTGACCAATACGAGTCGACTCAGCAGAAGGTAAATGGCAACAGGAAACGACTTTGTGAGTCGACTTATGATTAATTATGAGTCGACTCATGACTTATGGGTCGACTTGTATACTGACGAGTCGACTCAACAGAAGCAAAAAGGAAATGCCACAACACTTCATGAGTCGACTCATGACAGTCATGAGTCGACTCAGCCTGATAAGTCGACTCATGATGAGTCGTGAGTCGACTCACGGGCTGAAATCTGCATATCTCACAAGTGCAATGCGTTCATCTCGAACCATACTTCCATTATACTGATCTACGACTCACTAACTATCATTGTTAAACCATGAGGTAGTGAAAAGTTCATACATAACATGAGAAACGAATACTTGCATGTTAAATCTATCATTTAATCCCTAAACATGAAAGAGAGCATTTAATCAAAATAAAAACTCATATTTTCATTTCTTTAAATAAATTCCCAGATCTGGTTTTTATCAAAAACTTGTTGGTGGGAGTTTAAAATCCGAAATACACAATCTTTAGCATTTACACTAACAAGAACATCGTTTTATACTTGAAAATATGTCTTAGGCTCAATAAAACTCATGACAAACGTTTATAAATTCATAAAAGCATGGGAGAGAGATTGGGCGAGATGTTACTCGCCTCAGATGTGATGAAGATCGATCCCCCTTCGCTAAAATCCAAAGGAAACGCTGAAATCCCCCTTGAAACGCCCCCAAAATCACCAAGAATACCTAGGGTTTGAGAGAGAAGAGGGAGAGGCTAGGGTTTCTGGGGAGAACTGATGAAAATGAGGTGTTCTCGGGTAGAAGAGCATATATATGAGTGGATAAACCCGACCCGAAACCTACAAACCCGAACTAAAAGAGGCCAGAAAAACACGATGAGTCGACCCATGACTTATTATGAGTCGACTCATGGGTCATGGGTCGACTCATAATTCGTGAGTCGACTCAGCAGAAGCTAAAAGACAACAGGACTCGATATCATGAGTCGACTCATGACAGTCATGGGTCGACTCAACCTGATGAGTCGACTCATGAAGAGTTATGGGTCGACTCATGAGCTGGAAATTGCATACTTCGATTTCTTTTGCACATGATTTGCGAATTTGCAACTCAACCTCATACCTGGAGCATATACACATCCTGATAAACTCAGAATACTAGTTTTATGCACAACCATGCTATGAAGATATTTATTATATATTAAATATTATGTCTCACTAATATTCACATATATGAATCATCAAAGTCAACGGGGTCTTACATTCTTCCCCCCTTAGGAGAATTTCGTCCTCGAAATTCCGAAATCATATCTAACTCATAATGATACTTGAAAAGCACGACAAGGGTCTAATCCAACCCGTACACATACACATCTCGAAATACTTGAAAAACACGATAAGTTATAGGAATATTTATAATTAACAGTCCAGGATGATTATATTCCCACTCAACCCTTAATCGAATGGAACTAGTATATCGGGTGAAAAATCCAAACAAGGAACCCCCCATATATATACCATGTGTTCCATAAGATTATGAATTAGGCAGAAATATAATCATTCTAGTGCTAAATCTAAATTTAACCACACATAAAATCACACACATAATCATACATATAAATCAATCCACTTCCTCAATAGGTGTAGGAAGTCGCGCGCGGCATAACGTATTTGCGCTCCCGAAAATCATCTTCGATGTCTACACTTAACCATCTAAAATGTAAATACTCCCACTTAACTCCTAACCAAATGGAACAAGTACATCGAGTAAAAAATCCAAACAAGGAACCCCTCATATATATACCATATGTTCCAAGTACTTAGGAGATAAGTGGTATTATCCTCATTTTAGTGTTAAGTATAAATATCGGGATATATATATAATACACAATAAGAATTCACATTATAATAAATTTAATTAAATTACATGCTCGAACAAGTGTGGGTAGTCGCGTCGCACGTCCTCCTCGCGCTCCCAAGAAGCTTCCTCAATTCCACTTCGGTTCCATTGAACTTTCACCATTGGGATCACCTTGTTTCTGAGTCTTTTGTCTTCTCTACAAGTATAGACCCTGGAATCCTAATAGAAGTCAAATCTCTAATGCGATCATCACTTACTGCTACTCTCCATCATGTAATTGCTTCTTGAACATTGAAACATGGAATACTCTGTACACTAGACATCGATGCTGGTGTAGGCGTATAAAATTGCCTACGGGTCCCTTAGCACAGCTCGACGACGTCGATTCGACGTACGAACCATCGGGCGACATATCCAGGCACGACTGTTATCCCACAACTCCGAAGCCAAACGATATGCGACGAAGTGGACTAACGAGGCTAACGAACCGCACGCTAACAATCCATTTAGCACGCGGAATGAAGCCAACGGTTCGAGGAGTCAACGAGTCATCTAAACAAGAGCGAACTCGGATGAATCACGATCGAATCAAGATCGGTTTCGGACACGAACTCAGAAGCGGATTAACTGCCATATCTGGAATCAAGTCAACAAATCGATTCTAGAACAAGTTAACCACACAAACCGAATCAAGTCTGAACAACGGAGAACCGGAAACACCAGAAAACAACCGAACGACAGAACCCAACACACCCGGGGGACTCGGCCCAAACCGAACCAACCCGGGATGGCTCGGCCCAAGCCAAGCCACCCCAGGGTGGCTCGGTGGCCGAGCCACCCCAGGGTGGCTCGGCCAAGGCCGAGCCACCCTGAGGTGGCTCGGCTCAGGCCGAGCTACCCCAGGGTGGCTCGGCATGAGCCGAGCCACCCTGAGGTGGCCCGACTCCCCCCTCTCTCTTGTGCACAAATGCACAGTTCAGAGAGGCTATAAATAGGAGAGGGGGTTGTTCATTTTGAAAGGTTGGATTTTGGAGGAGGCGAAGCCCTGCAGGATTGAAATCTCAGATCTGATAAAGATTAAAACTTTAAGGCTTCAAGGATTTGTTCATCCGGATCTGGTGCTCAGCGATCGACAACGCCAAATAAGGCAGGAGTTCGAGAGGACCGGATCG
>BQKN01056261.1:0-19773 GCA_022839385.1 Asparagus kiusianus
TGCGCTAGTTGGCGTTTGGTCGTGGGAAACTCTTATTGGCGGATTTCAATTGCAAACTCGTTCCGCCTGCAGGCGAGTTTTACTCGAGGGCGAATCCGCAGTCGTCACACTAACCGCGATTTTGGTTACGGGTGGGCTCCGCTTTTAGCGGGTCGTGTGTTCACCCACGTGCACGTCGCCTCGCATTAATTACGGCGCGATGGGTCTCTTCGTCCTTCACGCCTGATCCGGGCCATTGGTTAGAGATCGTGTCCAGAAACTACTGAATCTCAACCGCTCATATAGGATACGGAATATTCGGCCTTCCCTTCAACTGTTTAGGCCTGAAGGGTCCAATCGAGCCGCGTATAACTGCCTAGGGTCGGGGTATTTTAGTACCCTTCTCCTCGTCAAGGAAGACTAAAGTTTTCTTGTCGTCTTTTTTAGAGAAGATCCAAATTTCTCTAGCATCTCCCAGATGGCACCGAAGGTGAAGAGGGTCATCTCCAAGAAGAGGAAGGAGGCATCTTCTTCGGGCGCTGCAGGAGCGGCTGCTGCCGAAGGTATGTCTTTAACTCACCCCCACTTAGCCATGGATAGGTATCTCTTGCCTAAACCCCTCCTTCATGCCATCGCTGTGCTTCACAGCCCATGGCGACGCGCCGCTTCCCGAGGAGCATGAGGCTGAGCCTATTCTGATATCCGATGATGAACCCGAGAGTCCAGAGGCTTCTCATGCCCATGGTCCCGCTCCGCAGCCAGGAACGGAATCTTGCCTCGAGGTTCCCCCTATTGCGATGCTCATCCCTGGTCAAGAGCCTGTCCCCTCTGATTCCTTGCCCTTGCAGGCTCGCATCGAAGAGTTCGAGAACACCGTAAGACAAGTGATTTCCCTTGTCAATCTTGGCGAGGGCAGCTTCGACGGCTTCAAGCAATCCCTCTTGGATCGCGTGGTCAACTTTTGGCGCTTGAACGAAAACCGTCTTGCCACTCGTTGTATGCAGAGGCTCCGTGTTTTGGAGTCACGCATGATAAGGCTGGAGACATTGCTACAGGAAGGTCCGGAGGCCGACATGGATTCCTGCCTGGCCCATATCAGGCGTCGAGAAGCTTGGGATCAGGAGGTCCGCTCCAAAGAAATGGCTGACTTGGAATCCATCGTTAATCTTAAGTGTTGTATTGCACGTCTGAAAAGCAAGAGGGTTCTTTAGGAAATGATGGTGGTTGACTTGAAGAAGCTCCTGCTTGAGTTGAAGATTGTGGAATATCTTCTTGATGAGGTTCAGGTTCATTTTGAGGAGGATTTTGTTCTTGAATTTCAAAGTTTGTCAATTTCATCCTAGTTAGGGCATTGGAGTCAAAAAATTCAATAGAACGGACAACAGAATTTTTAGATTGGAGATCTACATGGAATTTGTCAAAGATTTTAGTTAGGAATGCACCATAAGGTAAAAATCCTCTTGGAATAGTTACAAGATTGTCAAAGTAAACTTCAGCCTAATTAACTTGTATATTTCCCATAATAGCATATAAAGCTTTTGTTAAATCTAGGGAAATGAAATGAAAACTTCCAGTTTTTGGAAACAAGTTATAGGCTAGGATACGAACAATGAACCTAGGAATTGGACGAAGTTTGTTTGAGTTGTTTAATGGTTTGCCATATCCAGGAAGAAATATATGATTTGACAAAAGTTCTGAATCATTCATCCTAACAGACCTAAGAGAAACTCCTTGATAAGGAATATTAAAGATTTTACCAATTGACTTTGTAGTTAAGTCAATCTCTATTCCTTTAACAAGAGTTTTTAGTTTTTTCGAGCCACCAATAGTTCCCACACGTTCTATATTTGTATAGAATAGTTGCACAAGAAACGGATATGTGGGTTTCCTATTTTCAGCAGAAAATAACTCAAGCAATCCCACATTTTCAAAATATGAACCAAAGTTCCAAGGTATAAAATCATCAAATTTCACAAATCGTCCTGGAAGAACTTTAAAAGCTGATAATTTGTTAAATTCTTCTAATAAATCAGGACTTTTTAAATATATGATGATTTCATCATTGACAGAGGTATGGGTTTGCTTTGCTTTCTTAGATCTAGACATGATTAGATAGATAAATTACTAAAGATGTAAAGATCAAGTTTAGAACAATACCCCAAACTGTAGAAACCCTAGATTAGTCGACTATATTCTGAATTAGTCGACTACTGAGCTTGACAGATTGGCAGTTTTGAGAGATTTGAAGAAATTTATGAACAAAATTTAGAAAAGAGAGGAAGTCCTAACCTGGAATCGATGACTCTGAAAAGGAGAAGATGGGGTTTCGGTTTTGGGTGTAGTTAGAAGGTAGTTTTTGTTTTTAACTTTATCTTTTAAGAATAAAACATAATGTATGGTTGAGATTTAATAGAAAATTGAGTGTAGGGTTAAGATTTGATGTTAAATGTATGGTTAGGATTGATGGAGTTAAAAAAGAATGGTTGTGATGAATTTTACTTAAGTGTAACAGGTATGGGTATTGGGTTTTTAGTTTGAATCTAAGAAAAAATACACTAGTCTTAAAAACTGTAACACTAAAAATCCAGGTTCATTAGTCGACTAATAGTAAGAGTAGTCGACTACACTGTACTCGACAGAAAGATGAGTTTTAGTTTTTAACTCAGAGTAGTCGACTAATCTGTATTGTAGTCGACTACACTGTAAACAACAGAAAGTTGTTTTTAAGATTTTAACATTGAGTAATCGACTATAAAGGTAAGTAGTCGACTACACTGTAATTTTCAGGAAAATTTATTTGTATTGCTTGTGCATGTAGTCGACTATAAGTCAAATTAGTCGACTAATTATAGTATAAATGTATATTTGTTTATTTTAAAAATTAATTTAAATCTTCAAATGAACATATACCTAATTCCCTTCTTAATTTAACATAAATTTCTTCTTTTAGGGGTTTTGTTAATATATCTGCAATTTGTTTATCTGTAGGTATAAATTCTAATGAAATGTCACCTTTAAGCACATGATCACGTAAAAAATGATGTCTAATATCAATGTGTTTTGTACGTGAGTGTTGAATAGGATTTTTAGATAAATTAATTGTACTAGAATTGTCACACATAATAGATGATATGGGACAATTTATGCCATAATCAGTTAAAGTTTGTTTCATCCATAATATTTGTGCACATGCAAGACTTGCAGCAATATATTCAGCTTCAGTTGTTAATAATGACACTGAATTTTGCTTTTTACTAAACCAAGATACAAGTGAATGTCCTAAGAAATGACATGTTCCACTTGTACTTTTTCTATCAATTTTACATCCGGCAAAATCAGCATCACTATATGATATTAAATCAATAGAACTATGTTTAGGATAAAATAAACCATAATTTATAGTATCTTTAATATATCTAAAAATTCTTTTTACTGCTTTAAGATGAGATTCTTTAGGATTAGATTGAAATCTTGCACATAAACATACACTAAACATTATATCAGGTCTACTTGCAGTAATGTAAAGAAGTGATCCAATCATACCTCGATAGAGCTTTTGATCAATATTCTTACCATTTTCGTCTTTGTCAAGTGATGTAGTAGTGCTCATTGGTGTTGGTTTGCTTGATGAATTTTCCAATCCAAATCGTTTGAGTAAATCTTTTGCATACTTGCTTTGATTGATGAATATTCCTTCTTTCAATTGTTTAATTTGTAGTCCAAAGAAGAAATTTAGTTCACCCATGTGACTCATTTCAAATTCATCCTGCATAGTCTTAGAAAAATCTTGACAAAGATTGTTGTTAGTAGAACCAAAAATAATATCATCTGCATAAATTTGAATTAGTAATATATCTTTGTTTATTTTCTTAATAAATAATATTGAATCAACTTTTCTAATTTCAAAACCTGAAGTTAAAAGAAATTTCTTTAATCTATCATACCAAGCACGAGGTGCTTGTTTAAGACCATATAATGCTTTCTTAAGTTTAAAAACATGATTTGGAAAACTTTTATGTTCAAAACCTGGAGGTTGTTCCACAAAAACTTCTTCTTTTATAAAACCATTTAGAAAAACACATTTAACATCCATTTGAAATAATTTAAAATTCATAAAACATGCAAATGCAAGTAAAATCCTAATTGATTCTAATCGTGCAACAGGTGCATAAGTTTCATCATAATCACTTCCTTCTTCTTGATTATAACCTTGAGCAACTAATCTAGCTTTGTTTCTAACAACTTGACCAAATTCATCTAATTTGTTTCTAAAAATTCATTTTGTTCCAATAATAGATTTATTTTGAGGTCTAGGTATAAGATCCCAAACATTGTTTCTAGTAAATTGATTAAGTTCATCTTGCATAGCAATTATTCATGAATCATCAAGAAGTGCTTCTTTTATATTTTAGGTTCAATAGTTAAAATAAAAGCATTATGAGCAATCAAATTAAAATGAGATCTCGTAGTTACTTTATCTGAAATATTTCCAATAGTTAAATCATGTGGATGATTTCTAACTTCTACAAAATCTTTAGGTAAATCATTTTGTATT
This sequence comes from Asparagus kiusianus, assembly GCA_022839385.1. NCBI lineage: Eukaryota > Viridiplantae > Streptophyta > Magnoliopsida > Asparagales > Asparagaceae > Asparagus > Asparagus kiusianus. The sequence continues at coordinate 4,535 of BQKN01056261.1, forward strand.
TTATCATCTTTTGTAATATCTATCATTGGAGTATCATGAATAGTATCAATTATATCATCATCATTATTTAATATAATAGGTGTTTTTGAAAAAATTTCATCAAAAGAAACATGTAAGGATTCTTCAATAACTAGTGTTCTTTTGTTATATATTCTGTATGCTTTACTATGATTAGAATATCCAACAAAAATTCCTTCATCGGATTTAGAATCAAATTTATCTAAATTATCTTTTGTGTTTAAGATAAAACATTTACAACCAAAAACTTTAAAGTAAGATACTTTAGGAATTTTGTTATAAAATAATTCATAAGAGGTTTTCTTTAAAATAGGTCTTAATAAAACTCTATTTAAAACATAACAAGCTGTTGATACAGCTTCTGTCCAAAAATATTTAGGTAAATTACTATCACATAACATGGTTCTAGCATATTCTTGTAAAGTTCTATTTTTCCTTTCTACAACTTCATTTTGTGGAGCAGCACGAGGAAAAGAAAAAGTATGTGATATACCATGTTTGTATCAATAATTTGCAAATAATTCATTTTCAAATTCACCTCCATGATCACTACGAATAGAAATAATAGAGGTAGATTTTTGATTTTGAATTCTTTTGCAAAATATTGAAAATTCATTAAAAGCATCATTTTTATTTTTAAGAAAAATTACCCATGTAAATCTAGAAAAATCATCAACAAGAACAAATGCATATCTACTTCCATTTAAAGATGCAACTCTTGATGGACCAAAAAGATCTATATGAATTAATTCTAATGGTCTATTTGTAGATATTACATTTTTAGATTTAAAAGAAGATTTGTGCATTTTTCCTTGTTGACATGCATCACGAAAATTATTTTTAAAAGACATCTTAGGTAAACCATTTACTGAATCATTTTTAGAAATCTTAGACATATGTTTAAAATTAACATGTCCAAAACGTTTATGCCATAAAATAGAATCATTAGATGATGCAATAAGACAATGTTCATTTGAAATATTATTCATAGATAACACATATATGTTATTCTTTCTATAACCTTTAAAAATAATAGTTATTAAATCAATATCATAAATTAAGCATGATTCTTTTTCAAAAACAATTTTAAAACCTTTATCACAAAGTTGACTAATACTTAGTAAATTATGTTTAAGACCATCAACTAATAGAACATTATCAATGATAGGTTTGTTTGGATTACCGACAGATCCAATACCGATGACTTTTCCTTTGTTATTATCTCCAAAAGTAACGGTACCACCATCCTTGTTTTGAAAAGATGACAACAATTGTATGTTTCCAGTCATATGTTTGGAGCAACCACTATCCAAAATCCACCTATCTTTCTTGGGTACCTGAAATAATAAACATTTATATTTTGGTACCCATACTATGTTGGGTCCTTTAAATTAGCCTTTAGGAAACCAAACCCATGAAGAGTTTAATTTGCCTAAATAGTTAGGTGATAAACAAATATTTTTAATAAAATCAGAAATATAAAAATTCTTATGTAAAGAAGATAATTCTTTTGGAACCCAAATAGAAAATAATTTTGATTTCTTTTTACACATATTTTCCGTTTTATAATCATACAAGTCATGAGAAGGTTTTACAAAAATTGTTTTCTTTGATTTATTTTTATTAAATTGAAAACCTAATCCTTTTGTCTTTTGTGATTCTCTTTGAAAAGAAAGAATATTATTGAGATTTTCTTTACCTTTATTAAATTTGCTTACATTTAGACATATATCTTCATATCTTGATTTAAAAGAAGAAATATCTTTTTCTAAATTGTTAATACGAAAATTTAAATCATTACATTCTAATTTTAAATATTTATTTTCATTAGATAAACATTCATTTTCTTTAAGTAAAGAAAAATTTTCTTCTTTCAATTCACTTATTTGAGAATTAGAAAAAGTAGAGGAATTTAAATCAGAAATTTCTTCAAGTAATCTTTTATTTTCACCTTTAAGAAAATTATGTGAAGTTTTTAATCTCACAAAAGTTTCATATAATTCATTGAAAGCATCTAAAAGTTCTTCATTTTCACTTACTTCATCATGTGCCATGAAACACATGTGAGCACTTTTCTTTTCTTTAATTTATTCATCTGAGGATGACTCATCACGATCATCCCAAGTGACTGCCATTGCTTTTCTTTTCTTGTTATTTTGAATGTTGTTGAAGTTGTTGAAATAACTTGATTTTTGCTTATTCTTTAATATTGGACAATCTTTCTTCATATGCCCTGGTTTATTACACTTAAAACAAACAGAGTTATTTGAATTTGAACTTTTAGATTTAAAATTACCTTGTTTTATAAATTTTCAAAATTTTCGTGCAAACATGCCCATTTCTTCATCATCATCATCATCTGAATCTTCTTTATCGGAAGTGGTATTGAATGCAAGAACTTTCTTGTTCTTTGATTCTTCATCATTCTTTCTATCTTCAAGTTGAACTTCATATGCCATAAGATTACCAATAAGATTTTTAACTGTAAGAGTTGACAAATCATTGGCTTCTTCAATTACGGTAACTTTCTTTTCCCATTTTGGAGTAAGTGAACGAAGTATCTTTCTTACCATCTCCACTTGAGTATATGTTTTTCCAAGACCAATGAGAGAATTTGTGATGTCGGTGAATCTTGTGAACATTTCTCCAATAGTCTCATTTTCCTTCATCTTGAATAATTCAAATCTGTGCACAAGAACAGAAATTTTAGATTCTTTAACTTTATTTGTACCTTCATAAGTTACCTCGAGTGTGTGCCAAATATCATATGCGGATGTGGCCGTTGACACCCTATTGAACTCATTCTTGTCAAGTGCACAAAATAAGGTATTCATTGCTTTAGAATCCAAATTTGCATTGTTCCTTTGAGATGTAGTCCATTTCGCGAAAGGAGTGGTTGGCTTCTCATATTTAGTTTCCACGACGTTCCAAAGTTCATATCTAATTGATTGAAGGTAAATCTTCATTCGGCACTTCCAATAGTTGTAATTCAATCCATCGAACATTGGAGGACGATTTGTAGAGTGACCTTCTTTGAATTATGATGTATTTGGAGATGCCATCTTTCACCTTGCTCTGATACCAAATGTAGGATCTGAAATAGATACACTTGAACACTAGAGGAGGGGTGAATAGTGTTCTTTTAAAAGTTATGCAAAGTATATTATAAATTACAATGAAAAATAGCAATCTCAGAAAATCACAATCACAAACACAGGGATTTTATACTGGTTCCACCAATCCGGTGTACATCCAGTCCCCAAGCAAATCCCGCTTGAGATTTTCCACTATGATTTTGAATAAACTTACAAAATCAAACTCAAACCTGACCAATTTGCAAGTCCCTGCAAATTGCAACACCAATTAACAAACACCTTGTCAATTTGAACACCAATCTCTACACCAAGAGATCAACCCTCTCAAACCCGAGAGAAATCCTTTTGAAGCAAGAACACAATTGATCCTATAAGCCTTGAATGTGTAATGCAGTGCAGCAGCGGCTTATGATTCTTTTAACCTCTGTAAATTGCCTAAATGATAAGTATTTGATGAATGATTAAAGGAAATTTCAGAAACTCTTCTTTTTCTCAAAAATCTGAATGTTTTTCACTTGAAAAATTGCACAAAGATCAAAGCTTATGGGTATGTATTTCCTTTTTAATTTTTCTGAACAAATAACCTATTTATAGCCCTTGAAAAGACAAATTTTTAAACTTTAAAAATGTTTAAAAACGGCTATAAACAGTCACATATTCAAACTTTGAAAACTGAAAAAACTATATCTGTAGTCGACTACTATTGACATTAGTCGACTACACTGAGTTCAAACAGACTCTGTGTTTTTGGAAAATTTTCTCAGTAGTCGACTATAATGCTCATTAGTCGACTACACTGTATTTTGACAGAAACTTATAAAATAAAATTTGAGTTCAGTAGTCGACTATAATGTTAATTGGTCGACTACACTGTAAAATATCAGAAACTTATGTTTCTGTCAAACACTTGAGTAGTCGACTATAATTACTATTAGTCGACTATACTATAAATTGACAGAAACATGTATTTGAGTTTTATACATGAGTAGTCGACTACTATTCTAATTAGTCGACTACTAAGAGTAAAAATTCTGCTTTTAAAGAGTTTTTATAATCAATTTTTAACTATAATTCTAATGGTTAACATAGGGGATTTCTATAGTTAACCAACATACTAAGCCTGTGTTAGTGTGTTCTAAAATAGTGTGTGTGTGTGTGTGTATGTGTGTGATCAAGGCTTGTACAATAATATAAAATACATTATCTCATTTGATCTTCATTTTCTTTACTTCAAAATGCCTTGAAATCAACTTGCACTTTTCACATATTCTGATATTGAAATCTGCATATAAAAGTTAGTACACACACATTGTATAAATTGTTATCATCAAAACATTATCATGGAGATATGATATTCAACACTCTGTGACTGGATCTTGGTAATTCATCGCCTTATTTCAGAAGCGCTCGATGAAGTCGTTGAATATCTCTTCGTCTTCCTGTTTCTCCTCAAAGAGCGTCCTAATTGATATCTCGGTGTTGTCATCAAAGAAATTACTGAGGAATAAGCTTTTCATATCATCCCAGCTATTGATGCTTTTAGGTTTGAGACGGTGGTACCAATCGAAGGCAGGCCCGCGAAGGGTGCTAACGAATGACCGGACCATCAAAGGTTTGTTGCCAGAGATCATTCCCAAGTGGGGCTTGAAATAAATTAAGTATTAAGTGGGGGAACAATTCCTATCGAATGACGTGAAGTTGATCAGGTTGAACTTCGCCAAATACAGGATCGACTCCAACTCTTTGGGGTAGGAACATGGAATGCCGGTCTTCTTCACCTCATGTATGGACATCAAGGCATTAATTTTGCCCTCGAGGTCCTTCATCTTCTTATCCTCGTCTGTATCATGCTTTGGACGATTTCTGAGAGGAACAACGTGGCCAACCCCGACATTGTTATCTTCGGTGGGACCACCCCCAGTATTTTGATCAATGAGAGGGTTATCAGCATTGAGGTGTTCGTTCACATCTGAATCGCTACCTTCTTGGTTAGCAATGTTGCAACGGCTGGATTCACCAAGTTGATTGGACAGAGCTCGATCCTGTTGCTCATGCTCTTCCTTCATCCGCATCATGGTCATTTCTAATTCGAACTTGAAGTTATCTTTTTGCTTAGCTAAAGCATCCTCGATGATTTTGGTCATTTGCTCGGTGTTGATCATAAGTGCATGGTGGGATTGTCCTAGGCTAGATACCATATTGTCAGAAGCAATTATAGAGTTGGCATATGATGCTTCATCATCTAAGGATAATCCCTCTGCATTCTCTGATAATCCCTTTGTATAATGGTTCCTGATTGCAACCGGGTTAGACAATGTGATATGAGCGGGTCAGAACTAGAAAGTCGAGTTGACTTTCCTCTATCAACCATGTTAATTGTGACTTTTTGAAGTTCGTCATCTTGAACGGCTGATCGTTTCTTACGAAAACGCATTGGCTTGGTTTTCGTTACTTCAGAGGAAAGTCTTTAAAACACCAAGACCCTCTGTGGAACGGTCTTGGGGTAGCAACATGCTGATGATACTATCCTGATAAACCTATTATAAGTGCAGTAAGAGTCCATTTCTGGGGTATTTCTCTTTCGAGACTTACCCACAGCCTGATAGTACAACTCATCGGCCTTATGACCAGAGCAACCTATTGGCTGTTTATCAGGTATAACGTCATCTTTTGTCAGACATATTTTTTCTGAACAAGCAACACCTTGTTGGCGTTTGTAGGAGTCACACGTTTGGAATCACACCTTTGTGAGGGTGAAACCCTAACGGGCTCTTGGCCTTCTGTACGCACCCCCAAGCAGGCGGTTACAGAAACAGTCTTGTTAGGAGGTTGTGTACGACCCCCAGCCTGAAGAGTCGCTCGGCATTTGTTCATCGGTCCCAAGCATTCTTTGACAGGAGTTTGTCTCGATCTTCGTGTAGAGAACCTAGGCGATCCTTCAATGGAATTCTAAATTTAGAGAGACCCACGCTGTCGTAGGGCTTCGTCGGAGGTACGGGAGCAGGAGGAGTAGGATTTGAAGTTGACGAAGGCTGAATAGTAACTTCGTTTGCTTTTGCCTTAGGTGCTGATTTGATTTTTGGCACCCAAACCCATTTATACTTGGGCGATTTCTTAACCACCTCTTATTTTTGTATTTCTTGTACTTTTCGCATAAGGATTCGGGCATGCGCAAGAAGTGTGTGGCGCTTCTGAATGCGTTCCTCCAGAGTGGAACTGTTCCATTTGACACGAATCCATTCACTAGTAGGTGATTTGGAGAAGAATCCCGAAGCTTGCTTGGGCGATGGTTTAGCCACTTGGCGTCTCCTGGACTTCAGATTCGCTTGGTAGCGGAGCCCATCCACTTGCTCCAAAGCCTTAGCAAATTCGCAGGCGAAATGTTGGCAGCGCCTTTGACAAGCCCTCTTCAATAAAGTTGGCATGGCTTCAGTAGTCAACTCCTTAATGGAGGCGGTGTCTATATCTACACCTTTGGTTTCATCGGATGCCGGCAGATCGTTGCTAGGTGCAACTGCAGCAGTGGTAGCAAGGAGATCGCCTTCTTGGGTCTTCAAATCTGAAGACCAGCGTATCTTTCGGGAGGAGGAGACCGTCCTATACTTGTGAGGAGAGGCTGATCTGGAGGAGGAGGAGAAGATGTACTCCTCGAACTTCTGTTGGTCGAACTCGTATTCGACCTCTTCAGCCACGGGGATCTTGATCATCGGTTACGGCATGACAGCCTTGGCAGTAAGGCTGTTGGCTCCCACTATGGTTGCCAATTTATTTTGGTCAAAAGTTGATTTCTTCATTGAGGTATTCATTACAACTTCAGTTGTTATAATGAAAACAAAAAGATAGTCTTTTTATAAGACTCTTACACAATGAAAATAAAAAAATTATAACTCTCGTTAAAACAAACACAACGGACGTTTTTCACCCGCTGCTTGCGTATGATCTTTGCATATGTCGGGGTTTATCAGTGGACCACCGAATGATCAGATCAATCCGGAGTTTCGCTGATTTATGAAGGAATCAAGAAACCGAAGCAATTATCTCGGCAACAGTGAGATAACCACTCTTCTCGAGATCACAGCTAGGTACGATCACAAGGGAAGAAACCAGGCTATGGATCTGACGGACTCCTCTTCCTTATGTTGAAGAACTCAATCCGATCTCCTCCTCTCTGAAATTCATGCTCCTCAGTCTCTGATTCAGCAGGGCTTCGCCATGGCTCAAGAATTCTAGATCCGTGTAAATAAAGGCCTTAGGGCTATATTTATAGGCTTCGGGACCTCTGTTTTTTTATAAGAATGACCTATTCGATCTTATCCTTAATTATAACCACTTTATCACATTCTTGGATAATATTGGATCAGTTGGAACAAGTCCAGGTGATTAACGGTCGAAAACAGCTCAAAACTGTGTTTTTGGGTCTGCGGACACCCACGGTGTCTCGGCCATGGCCGAGACACTTGGAGTGTCTCACCCTTGGTCGAGACACTCGTAGTGTCTCCACCAAGGCCTGGGGCATTATTTTGTGCATCCCGTCTATTTCCACGGTATATTCGTTGTCCAAACTCAAAATTGCGCGATTCAAAGTGTGAAAGAAATCTAACGATGAGATCTACAAGCTCCTATGGTTGAATCACATGTGGAGTAGATGGGACACGAGGGGTGCTTCATCTTTCATAAGCAAATTGTAGCTCCCGGTCAGTTCGTATCTTCGTCGTTCTGCAGTTCTATTGCTTCACACAGTTTGTCGACTTACTTCATGTACTCATCAACGTTAATTAATCTTCTGTGACTCGGATAGTGACATTCATCATCTTCTACCTGCTTTGTGCTGTGTGCGAGAGTCCATAGGTAATTTTCGACGCCTACAGTAGAGACTATGAGTTCTAGACCGATTAGCATGCATGTATTGCACCTGCAGTTGCGCCATTGTTCCGAGAATATAGAGTTAGAAGAGGTAAAATAAATTGTTGAATTTATTTTATAGGTTTTGCATGATTTTATATATGTGTATTTCAAAGCGTAATCAAACTTTACTATGTAGATAGTTCTAGAGCACACATTAGTGGATCATACGCAGAGTCATTCAAGTTTGGAGATACATGATGATCGATTGCGATAGATGGTCATGCAGACTGGTTTCTTTGTGTTTTGAGGTACAATGGATCAGAATAGGCTGGGCTTTGATTGATAGATGGAGGGTAGAGACCAATACTTTCCATATTCATATAGGGGAGTGCATGATTACATTAGAAGGTGTATCGATCATACTTAGACTTAGATTGATGGTCCAATTGTTACATGCACTGATGACCACCACTGAAATGATGTACATTAGAGGCTACTAGGTGCTATTCCTAATCTCCATCGTGATGTGATGAAGCTCAGAGAGCTTCTCCAGAGATTTCAAGGACTGGTGCCTACTGATGCCATAGAGGATACGATTCGATACTTTGCCTGTGCTTATATCTTGAAAATGATAAGTGCTATGCTATTTCCTCATTCAAGCAAAGATAGTGTAAATTGTAATTGTTTGCCCTTCTTGAGGGCTCGGAGGTGTATGACACTTTTTTGTGGGATAATGCGGTAATGGCATACCTTAAAGAGATCTGGTGAAGGTAATCCTTGATGGAGAATAATGAGTTTAATGCTTTCATTACCTTACTACAGATTTGGTATAGGAATGCATATATATTGGCTGACCTACTCTACAGATGACGTGCGATCCAGATAGTCAGCTTTCATTAGGATGCATGTATATAATTATGATATTATAACTACTTTTATTGTTTAGTTTTCTCCATATGAATATTTATGATATTTTAATATCATAAGTGGAATGGGAAGAGGTTTAACTATGAAACCCCGACCAGATATGCACATTTTTATAGCAACGAGCTTGACATAATGCAACACAGGCAAGTTTAAGTTTTCTCCTAGTCCTTTCAATATTTATATTACAGTCATGTTGTATATCAAATTCATGTTATTTGTGGTTATGCTTTTTAGTTCAAATGGATGCCATATACGTCTGATGTTGTCAATTCCCTTGCACCTATTTATAGTTAGGGTGATGACATTTGGAGGAGTGGAGTACCTTTAATTTATTTTGAGATTGTAGAGATGCATGTGCCCGAATGTGTTTTGTAGCAATTTCATTTATCACAGCATGTGCCTGATCATGTTCTAATAGTGGAGTGTGTGTGAAGCAGGGATCACATAGTATAGATTAGAGGAGAGAGCATGAAGCATACATAAACAATTGAAATGATAGGAAACATGGTACACAACATTAGAGAAATCCTTTGATAACATAAAGAGAGTGTATGTGTTGGTATTGGGATAGCACATGCAGATGGATATTACTTGACCCTCACCAGGAGCTAAACTCATACCACGCCCACCACCGATAGCTACATGCCCAGGGCAATGATTGAGAGAGATTATGCAAGTTTTTAAAGTCGATTAAAAAATTATTTTTTGGAATCATACCATTGATAAGTTGTCTATCTTTTGCCAAAATGCAGATATCAGCATTTGATAAGATCGAAGAGCATATAAATAAGAGTATTGCTGATATTAATGATCCAAAATTATTATGGGTGTTGATGAGATCAGACGGACGATTGTTGTTGTCTTCTATAGGAATCATGTCAGCGATCATGAAGGCCATGAGGACAGATCACATCAACACATGAAGGAAATGTATGAGTGATGAAGGCATAGACCGAGATCTTCTATTGCACTTTATGATTGTTTATATTCTTTTATTGTGTATGCTTTGGATGATATAATAGATTTTGATCTTTGTTTAAGTGCGAATACGATGTATATATGATAGGTGGTGATGTGAAAAGCTGCGAAGTTGCAGTTTATGGTAGAATACAACGTATATATGATAGGTGGTGATGTGAAAAGTTGCGAAGTTGTAGTTTGTGGTAAAGTATAACTGTAACAGATTGTCAATCCTGTAGATTTTTGTATAAGAAATAAACTCTACAAGATTGTTAATCCCATAGAGCTTGTAAACTTTTTTTTTTTTGAAAATCAACCTAATTTCGACACACGAACCTAACGTGACTCAAACTAGATCGAAATTGGTAAATACTTTTATGAAAGGTCTATTTAAAAAATTTCTTCTTAAGCACATTCATGAATAATACTAGTATGACTTGTTGGCCTTCGTGTTCTGATGATGTTTAACAAACAATTTACCACTAATGTTGTTTGTCTAGTATTTGTGTTTTCTTATTTATTATAGACAAACAACGTAGTTGGAGGATGGATGGAATAGCGCTTCAACGACATATCAATTGGAGGTTGGTGGAATTGTGGAGTGAAGCAACATACAATTCAAGTTAAAGATCAAGTTCAAGCTTCATCCGCAAGTGTACCAAGTCAAGCTTAATTGAAGATCAAGATTACTTGGGTAATGTAGTTTTAGATTTTATATTATGTGTGTTATATACTCTAATACCCTGTTTGGATGGAGGGTAGAGAGGGGAAGGGGAAGAGAAATGAGGCTTTCATCTTGTTTGGGAGTTTTTTTAAGGAGGGTAGAGAGGGGGAAGGAAGGGGAAAGGAGGGTAAAATTGCTTGGTTTTCTTTCCCCCCCGATTTGGGCGGTAGAGGAGGGTAAAGGAGGGTAAATGGGTGTAATGACATTCTTACCCCTATCAAAACAAATAAAAGGGCTGATGTGTTATTAGTATAAAGTCATTTATGTAAATTTACATATATTTATTTCTTTTCACCTTCATTCACCTTAATCAACTCCCAAACAACATATTACAATTCTCTTCCCTTCCCTTCCCTTCCCTTCCCGTTGTTTACCTTTCCTTCCCTTCCCTTAGTAAACTCCCAAACACACCATAAGCTCAATATCTATACACACACATTTATTGGTTTCTTCGTATATATATATAGTTATATATATATATATACATAAGTTTTGTTTTATATGTATATATATAGTTATATATATACATGCATGGTTTTTGGGTTTTCATGTTTATAATATGAAATCATATATTTCATATTTACTATTGTGTTTTTGAAAACATTGCATAGAATATGCAATTTTGTGAAAATATTATCTTATTAGTTTATACACTTCAATATCAGTTTATACACGTTTTACTAAGTCTATAGAAACATTTCACAAAGTTTCAAAAGTTGGTTTATGTCAAAACATCAAATTTCACATGTTTACATTTTTGTGTTTTGAACTATTTTGCAAAATGACGATTTTTCACAAATGGGAAATGCAATTTGGAAAATTCTTTTTGTAACATGTTCATTTACATGTTTATATACATTTCCCAATGTTTTATTATTTTTGGAATTCATTTGTTATTTTTAACAGTTTTCCATAGTTCAGCTTTAAAAACCAGTTTTTGAATATGTCAGTTTTCGGTCGACCGAACCGGTCGACCGAACCTGAGTTCATATGCTCACTGGGCGACAGAGAGTCTGTCGGTCGACCGGTCCGGTCAACCGATGAAACTTCCGGTCGACTGATGAATTTTCCGGTCGACCGACGAGAGCTTTTTCAGCTTCCAACGGCTAGTTTTCTTACCGTTGCTTGGGGCTGTTTTGTCATTTGGCTTGGGGGTTTTGGCTGAGCTTTGAATGGGTATATATACCCCATTGCTGATGTCTTTTCAGGTTAATCAAGAAGTTTTTAAACAATGTTTTAAACAAGGGTTTAAACTCGTTTAGTTTGGTTTAAGTGTGTTTTGGGTTTGCTGTTACAAAGAGGAGTTTTTCATTAGCTATTGAAGAGTTCATCTTCAACACTTCATCATCCTCTCTTTGTATTTATAGAGAAGTTTCCTTAACTCTATTTCCTAGCATTTCTACTATTGTATTTCATATCAATCTTATTGCTAGTTCTTATTGAGTTAAGTTTTTATTTAAATCTCATTGTTACACACACCCACTTGAGCTTATTGTATTTGCATACATAGTATATTAGGGTTGTGAGAGATTGTAACATTGAGTTATGCTTAATTGAGTTCTCATCTATTATAGAGAACAAATTTATATTTGTTACATTGTGAGTGTTGTAAGGTTTTCAGTGAGCTAGAAAACCGAGTGTGTTGTGAAGTTTTCGGTGAACTAAAAAACCGAGTGTGAGGAGTGACGTTGATCGGTGAGCGTTGAAAACTGACACTGTGAGGTGTAAACATTATTCGGGTGAGCGTAGAAAACCCGGTTGTGATAGTGGATTTCTCCCCGGGAGTGGGGAGCGGAGACGTAGGACGGAAGGTCCGAACTCCGTGATCATATTGCTTGTTTGAGTGTGCTTTGGCGTTCTTTCATATTTAAGTTCATATCTTACATCGCCATTGTGCATTGCTCATTTCTATATCATCCACTATCTTGTTTATATTGTTTACCCCTTGTGTTAGTTTTATATCCTTGCATATATCATATAGCATATCTCATTGCTAGGATATATCACCTTGTGTATATTGCATATTCTTGCACATAACTCTTTGCATATCTATCTTGCAAGAATATATTTATTAATTAGTTTTAATTGGCATTTAATCGGATTAGATTAGCATAAGACCCTAATCACCCCCACCTCTAGGGTCTAACAATTGGTATCAGAGCTTAGTGCTCTTTGATTTAAGGTCTAATCGCCTTGAGTTAAAGATCCAAGTTATCTTTTTATGCTAATCTTGTTTTGATTGCATTTGTCTTGCTTGCACTCTTATATATTTATCATGGTCATGAAGCAGGCACTTTTGTTAGGCTATGAATCTAATGTTGCTCCTAAATTTATTAATTTTCCCTATGCACAATGGGTTACTAGATTTAAACTTTTAGTGCAATCTAAAAATATTGATTTATGGGGAATTATTGATAATGCTTATATTGCACCCACTTTGGAGAAATCCAAGTGGAATAAAAATGATAAAAGATTATTAACCATGAACAAAGTTGTGTTAGAATATATGCTTAATGCACTTGATTTTTCTCCTTCTAACAAATTTGTTCATTTTGATAGTGCTTACAATTTATGGAAATACATAGAAGCACATCAAGGGGACTTGGAGGCGATCCAACAAGCTTTGGAGGATCCCGCTTCAAGTTCATATGGAGCATCATGCACACGAGCACTAGGCGATAGCCCTAGTGAGGTTTGCGAGTTCGAACCCGATAATGATTTATATAGTGATGAACTTGCTTGTGCTAGTGATAAGTTATTGCATGCCTACAAGAAATTGCAAAATGATTTCATTGACTTACAAAGCAAGCATGTAATTTTAAAATCCGATCATGAGTCTTTAACTTCTAAGTTTGATATTATTTCTAATAAAAATATGATCCTTAAAGAAAACAATGAAAAATTAAAATCGGATCATGATTCTTTGCTTTCAAACTTTGCCAAGTTAACTCATGAAAAAGATAATGTCATATTAGAAGTAAAGAACATACAAAATGATACGGCTTCTTTTATAGATAACTATTTATGTTCTACTTCTAAAGGTGCACATGTGCCTAAAAATGAAGACTTGAATCTTATGAAAAAATGCATATCATCTTTAGATTCAACTTTAAAAACATGCATCAATAATCATAAGAAGCTTATGGATATGTGTGCCAAGTCTAAGAAATCATCCACTCATCATGCACACATATATATCAAAGTTTATAAGTGTTCAATTTGCGGCCGTAAAGGCCATCTAGCTAAATTTTGCTATGATGCACACAAACATAAAAATATCAATGCTCCTTGTGCATCTCATGTAGCTTCTTCATCACATGTACACACATGCACACATTGTTCATCATAAGCATGCTCATATGTATAGATGTGATCATTGTGGTCGTTTTGGTCATTTGGCCGAATATTGTTTTGATTTGAAAAGGATATCTCATTTGCCAAATGTTTCTAGTAGACCACATGTTTTTAAATGTGATGTTTGTGGTAGGTTTGGACATCTTGCTAAATTTTGTTTTGATATGTAAAAAGCTTCTAAGTTGCAATATGTTCCAAATAGACCATTGTTTAATGATGTTTCTCATTTGCAAAATAATCTTAAAAGAAAATCTTTATTTGCAAATGATTCACGTGCACGAGCTAATGGTCCACAAAAACAAATGGATCTCTTTCATTGCACAAATTGTAATCGGAAGGGTCATTTGAGCAATTATTGCTTTGACCGTGTTAGTGCACCACATGTGCCCAAACGGGTTCATAACCCTAGGGCTTTGAGCTTAAAAGATAGGGGTCATGTCCCTAAATCTTTTGGCACCAAGAGTTTTTGGATACCAAAACAAATTTGATTTTTAAACCAAGAATTTTAATATCTTATTTCTTCTTTTCTTGGTTTTGAAAATTTATATCTTAAAATTTTTGGTTATGAAAACAAATTTTCTTTGACTAAATTCTTTTGTTTTCATAATTATTATTATTATTTTGATGAGAGGACTACGTTTATATAACCCTTCGGGTTTATTGGGTGTTTATTCCCAAATCATGTTTACCGGACGCTAGAATGATTATATGGGTTGTACAAGTTTAAGAGCTTGATATATTGTTGCCTCTCTTGAAATTTTTTGTCAAAGATTTTGTTTTGATTGGTTGCTTTGAATTCATTATACTTCACTTATATGATGATATTTATGTGTTTGAGCTTATGGATCATCTATTCGTGGTTTATAATGTATTCTTTGAGTGGTTTGATCAAGTTCTTCATTGATCAAACATCGCTTTGGATACAAACTTTGATTTATAAATTCTTTTGATGGATTTGTTTTCATTTGAAAACTTTTTGCCTGATTCTCATGTTCCTCTTCTTTTGATTTCATAAATCTATTCTTATATATGGTTTTTATAATAAGACACTATCTTTATAATGTCATATCATTATGTGTCCTCATTATATCTTGTTTATATGTGAGTGGTGTTTAGCATATCATTTAATTTATGCTTGCTCACATGTTTGCCATGATCTTCATTTAGTGCATAGTTTCTATATGGCTTTTTGATAAGGGGAGCAATCCCTATATCTTTCTATGAGTTATACTCACCCATGCTTATTGATAGGGGGAGCTTTCGCTCTCTTAATCCTTTTGTCCCCTTTTTGATGTTGTCAAAGGGGGAGAAATATT